>LR549274.1:24551-64840 GCA_900536415.3 Caenorhabditis sp. 38 MB-2015 | reverse complement strand
CCCTTCTCAAGTCTTGGGATCAAGCAAAAAAATTCATTAACAAGATAGAAAAAAGTCGAGAAAAAAAAACGTTTGATTCGTTCAATTAAATAAAAAAATTATATAAACCACGCTTTTTACAGCATTTGATCTCAGTTATCGTTGAAAAGAAAAAATGAATCGCGGAAATTGTTAACAAAATAACATGTTTTGACAATCACTCACCCAACACGTGCGCATTCCGCCACATTTTCGTCATTATGATATTGATAATGATAATGATGACAGACAGTTCTGTATGATTTCATGGAAATTAGAGTGTCTACGTGAGAAATACAACATCAGGTGATTCTTATGTGTCAAAAGAAATTACTGTATTTACTAAATTCTTTTATTGGATCGTGTTATCATCATTAATCATTGTAGTTCGATTCATGAATGGAAACAAATGATCGAATTAGTTGTTTTTTTATTAAATCGGTTCAACAAAGATCATATTAGTTTTCAAAAAAATACTGAAAATTCCAGAGAGAACAACCTAGAAGTTTCATGCAAAAATGAGGAATGAAATTTGAGACTAAGAAGAACGTTAAAATAATTATGTTATTTGTTGGACAATGTGTTGATTACAACCGGTTGGATCGAAGATTTTATCTCTGTCTAATTTTTTGAAGTGAAATCACTCATCGTAGTCGTATTCGTCACGAAAGCTAAATCTTGCGCCTGATCTTTAAAGAATCATTCTCACACGGGCACGTAAAATATTTTTTTTAGCATTGATGTATGATCAAACGATTAAATCACTTCCCGCTACACTTTTTTGTCAGTGTTTTCGGCATATTTTTGAACGAAGTGTTTGAAAATTGAATGATCTTTATCTATCAGCCATATTGGAAATGATAGAGAGATCATAAGCAAATCAACTTCTAGTCAAATTGAAGAAGTTTCTAACTTCACTAGATGATTTCATTAGCTCTTGAGAAGTGCTAGTATGTTTTCTATAGATAACAGATTTTATCTCATTGAAAAATTCGTAATTTTCATGAAAAATGGGAATAACATGGTGAAAATCTGGGTTTTTTCAGAGTGCTTAGGTAATTTTGTGAGACTGTATGCAGTAGTGATCAAAAGTAAGTACCAGGTTGGTAAAATAGTCATAACTCGGGTCAAAATCGTTAGGTTGGACCGGTATTTCACACAGTTACACCTGGAAGTATCAGTGAAGTGCATCAGGTTTTCTAGGACAATATCTGAAAAATAAAACTCTGAAATAGTTTTTTCTGCAATTTTTATTTCTCAAAAAACCAAATGTGTTTTCTAATATCTTCCACTGTAGGAAAAACATTAATTTTTAGAAAAATGAAAATTTTGAAGTTACACCTCCTGTTAGAAAAAAGTTACACCTCCTGTTTTCAAACACAACAATTTTTGTATGTCCCTTTCCTCTTTGCAAAACGATATCTGCGGAAAATTTGAAATATTTACTTTCTTTCTTTAAATTATGTTTCAAAGGGTAGGAATTTAGTTCTAACTTCAAAACTTCAAAAAATCTTCAAAAGTTGAACATTTTTTCAAAAATGTCAGTTGATATTTTCTCAGCATTACTTTGCTACGTTTTGAAACAAAAACTTCAAGTGGATTCATTTTTGAAATTAAAAAAAATTAATTCAGCCTTAGGCCCCAATATATTTCAAAAGATTCAATTTTGGTTTAGAAAAAACTTCCTGTTTCCAGAATTATGAACAATATTTTAGTATATCAGGTTTTTATAAAGTGATATATTGAAAATTAAAAACATTTTTTCGCAAGAACCTAAAGTGATCTTCCATATGTGAAAGCATATATTTTTACTATAAAACTCGAAATCAAAACTCAAAAAAAAAATTACCTATGTGATTAATTAAGCTGGTAAATAATACAATCATATAGAAAAATAATGAGGTTCAGTTCTTTTTTCCCATAATTTTTTTCTAATTCTTTTTTTTTTCTTGGATGTTCCGGCTTGGAAGACGTTTTCTCTTGTTTTCCTTAGATGTTATCGTACAATGTTCTTGTTCAACTTTCCCGTATTTTCAAATTCAAAAATTAATTGCAAAATTTCCAAAAAATGTAATGCAGATTGATTTTTTTATTTTTGTTTTTATAATGCTAATAAACTCCAAAAAATTTAATTCAGATTCGACTGATTAAAATCTCCCAAAATGTTGCAGACAATTGGTTTCTCGACTTTCGCTATTCATATGCGCGAAAAGGGAGAATGAAGCAAAAATTGTTTTCTCGTTACCATGCCAACCTAAAATATATAAATTTCCCTCTTTTCTGTGTATATTAGTATTAGTACCCCCTTTTTCTTTCTTTCTTTCTTTCTCATTCTCGTAAACACAACAACAGCATATTCATTTTCATATGTTTAACCAATTATCGAGATTAAAAATGGTTTTATAATGGATGACGACGGTTTGGATGATTTGTTAGACGTGAGTATATATTCAAAATAAATAGAAATTAGGCGATTCGAGAGTTTTAAAGGATATGGAAGATCTTGACGCTGCATTGTTTGGAAAGAAAAAACCAGCACCTGCTGCGACAAATATGCTATCATCTATTCTATCAAATGTGAGTCTTAGTTTTCAAAAATTAAAATGGACATTGATTTTGAGACATTCTACTGATTTTTGAAAATTTCACAAGTATTTTCAAAACTAAAATTCGTAATACCCAGAACTTTTTTGTAAACCATTTGGGAAATGTTTTCACCATCTCAGAATGATATTTTGGCAATAAAAAACATTTGCCAACGTATGAAGGAAAAATGTATTTTTTCGAGATACAAATTTTTGAAGATTTTAAAAATTTTAGAGATAGATTTCCTGGTTTTTTTACTAAAGAACTTTGCTGATACTTTTGGGAATAACCGTACAAAATATTATGCAAAACTGACTATTTTAAGCCAACTTATGGCAGTATACAAATTTTTGTTAGCTACCTGAATTTATCAGCGATTTTTCTAACCCTCATCAAACATTATTGCTCGTTCCGTTTTGTATAATTTTTTAAAATTAAATCTGAATATTTACTATCTAATTTTATTCAGAGAATTTGAAAAAAAATTCACCTGATTAAAGTCACTGTAAAATTATACGTGTACCCTTCTGAAAATCGCTAAAAGTTTGAAAAAAAATAAAATTTTTCAGCAATAGAAGGTTCTGTTGTTTTAAAAAAATGTGTCAAAGTTGGTTTTTTGCCCTAAAAACATATTCGTAGTTTTCCAAAACGTCAATATACTCCAAGCAAACTTAGAAGTCTAATTATGGGCTTCGAAAAGACATTTCACAAATTCAATTGCATTTTCTTGTTCAGTACTTCGAAATAAACAAAATATGCTCCCTTTAGAACCATCTTAGCTCTTGATTTTTTACAGCCATCAAGTGGACCTCGGCCAACTGTCAGTTTTCTAGAAGATGAAAAACCGAAGAGAACTCCTCCAGCAAAATCTTCATTCGATGATTTATTCGGAAAACCAGCAGAAGAGTAAGTTTTCTGTTTCTAACCCAAAAAAAAAAAAATTTTCCAGACCAAGAGCAGCTCCAGCTCCAGCTAGACCATCATCAAATTTGAGCAACCTTTTCGGTTCTAGAAGTACACCTGCTCCAGCTCAGAATCCGATTCCAGCTGCTCCAGTGCAAGCACCTGTTGTCCAACAATCACATCAACAACCACCGGCAGATAGTTTTGAAACGAATCGGATTCAAAAATTAGATATGGAGATAGATAGGTTGAATAGGGAGATAGATGATTTGAGAAAGAGAAAACGGGATGATGAAGAGGACCTCGAGCGAATTTGGAAGTCTAGGATTGATAAATTGGAAAAGGATCATGCTAAGCAGATCGAGCAATTGAGGGAGAATCAAGTGTAAGTGTACCTATACAAAAATCCCATGAATCTTTGATTTTACAGTGTTCAAATGGAGAAACTTGAAAATGACCACAAAATAGAACTGGATCGTATGAATCAGAATTATAACCGACAACTAGATGGTCTCACGACGTCAGTAGGTCAAACTCAAGATATTGTGTCGATTGTTGATAAAGTTGATACGATATCAGCGAATATTTCGAAAATTGCCGGGGATGTTAGGTAATAAACAAGAAACTATTTGATTTCTGTTTGATTTATCAAAATCTATTTTCAGTTCTAATAACAACAAAGTACAAAATGAGGTGGATTTTCAACTTCGGTTAAGAGAAGAGGCATTGGATGTCAAGGAGAGGAAGTTGACTGAAGATCAAGTTAGATTTGATGAGGAGAGGAAAAGGGTTCATGAACTCAATTTTCAATTGAATGAGATGGTTAAAAAACAGAAATCTAGTTTTGATAATGTAAGTATCCTAGGGAACACTGGAACATAGCCTGGAACATTTTCAGGATAAATGGAAAATTCGAGAAGAATTCCAAAAACTCGAGGCAGAACGTCAAATTTTCAAGGATGATCAGCAATTTGTGCTAGAGAATATCGCTGTAGAAAAAAATCAATTAGAAAAACAAGTGACAAATTTCCATCAAAGTCAACATGATCTTTTGATCCGGATAAGCACGGAAAGACAATTGCTTGAGCAAGAGAAGAATGAGTTCTATACAAAAAGAAACTTGGATATCAGAAGAATCAAAAACGAGGCTTCTGACTTGGATGTTAAAATTCAGCAAGTTGGTTCGGTGGAAAGAAATCTGAATGAAATTCGCAAGAAATATTCGGGAAAGTTGGAGCAACTTCAGGCGTTGGAGGTGTCATTGATGGAGGAATGTGTGGAGATTGATAGGATTAGGAATCATGTTAGGGTGAATGCACAGTTCTCGATGCAGGAGCAGAAGGATGTATCGAATTTTTCGGATGCGATGTTTGATGTTAGCTATTCTGCAAGAGATAGTCATAGGAAGTGAGTTTGTTTGGCAAGTTCCGAGCACTGTTGGTTAAATCATCATAACTCGGCTCGAAATGCTTCGTTTGGCTCCACATTTTGCACATTTGTGCTCAAGATGATGCACAATGTGCTCCAGGTTTTTTTTTTCAAAAATATGAACCTGAACTTTTTTATTTGCAAAGTGAAAAAAAAACTTGGGATTGGGTTTTTTGAGACGGTTCGCCGTTTTTACATATTTTTTGAAGAAACTTCTTCTTTTTGAAATGACATAATTTCAAATTTGTAATGTATTAAAGAAATTTACACAATATCAGGAAATTCACTAGAATTATAGAAAAATAATCTTTTTCTCAAAAAATCCATTCAAAAAATGTTCCTCCCAACCGAGAAGGATATTTCGGGTAGAAAAACATCTGCCAACATCTTCAAAATAAGATGGGCCCATTGCTCATAACCTTGAGCACAACTGTGCAAAATATGAGGCCGAAGGGCCTATTTTGAGCCGAGTTATGACGATTCAACCAACCCTGTTAGCGAAGAACGTTTAGAATTCATTGTTCTGAAAATACAACATTTTCAGAAACGAAAGTGTACGCGCAACATTGCGAAAACATGCCGACTACCTGGACCGATATGTTGGGCAAAAAGTGGCCACAGTGGCCCCCCAAAATAATTAATCATTCTCGCCGTTTAAACAAAATACTGTCAAAAATCTGTGATGTAAAATGAAAATATTAATTATTTGACATTTTGAGATCCGCACGAATGAATACAACTATGACAACAAAATAACTAAAAACTAAATACATTAATAATCTGGTGAAAAATATAATAATTATAATAATAAGGCATTGGAGGAAAGGGGTGACCCGGATTGGGAGAAAGAGAATCGTAGCCTACATCACAACAACAAAAAAACATCTTAAATCTCAATCTAAGACATTGTTCGACCAAGGGCTGTGCTTTTCTTGGATTAAAACTCGATGAATCTCACTGGACTTCTTTAAACAGGAGACTGTGCCGTCGGCGGAAAGTATGCATGATTTTTGAGCAATCAAGTCGAGGCCGGGTAAGAAATTCGTTGTCTCAATGGATTCGAGGTGGGTCAATGATTGGATTCGCAAATCACCATCGTTGGTGAGAAAAAGAGCGACGAACTCGAATGCATTTGGATCTGAAAAATGTGTTAATATATTTTTTTTTAAATATTAATTTTTCATTTTCATTTTATGTTAATATTTCACATTGTATTAGAAAAATAGGTTTGATTTACTTCCAATGAACAACTGGTCCAAACACAGAAGTACCTAATTTTTTAAATCACCTTTGAAGAGTTGAATAGTTGAATCACAGAGATATTTTTTAACTATTCGCCTAGCCCATCGTTATCAACATTTACGGGATATTGGATCAATAAAAAGATAATTTATCTGAACTATGATCTATACATATATTATATATTTTTCTAATATTAATTTTATATTTTTATGTGTTTATTTATATTTATTTAATATTTTACCTTAATATTTTAATTTATATTTATCTTAATTTTATATTTTTATGTTTTTATTTAGATTTATTTTATATTTTTCTTTCATATTTCAATTTCAATTTATTTTAATTTTATATTTTTATATTTTTATTTAGATTTATTTTATATTTTTCTTTCATAATTTAATTTGTATTTATTTATACATTTTTATGTTTTTAGTTTTAACACGAAAACATTGGTCGACATTTTTTGAACTGAATTTTTGTTTTTATCAATTATTTGCATAACCAAAAAAATTATATAAATATCATCAAGAAATCCTTAATCATCTTTTAAATTCCTGATTTTAAAAAAGAATTAACATTTTGGAACATGTTCATTATCCACATTTTACTTTTAAAGATTTTCAGTGTTTTTAAAATATCTTGTACCAACCTTTAGTAGATTTCAGCTTCGCCACAGTTGATCGAACAATTTTGAGCCCTTCCCTGATTGTAATTGGGTATTTCCCAATTTTCGAGAACCCTGGTAGTGAAAGAATCCGGATTTGTTCATCGGTAATTATTACAAGGCGTGTTGTCGCGGCGGAGAACTGAAAAATAATCAATACTTGTCAAATAAGGGTTTTACTGAGAACTCACGTATCCTTCATCACCGGATAGATCAACATTCAAAATTGCTTGTCCATGTGCAACCCTTGATTCATAAACCTTGGTGACTCCAAAGGTGACTCGATCTCCTAGGCGATCTTCATAGATTTTGTAGACTAGGATTTTCCCGCCACTTGTCCCAACAACAATCACATCATCTACTGGAGATTTATTGGTCAAAGGGAATCGAAGTACCTTGACACATGTGACAACCCAAGCTGGCCCTGCGAATGGAAGATCGCTCTTCGCCTCGATTTGCCGCTCAGCATATGGCTCATCTTCATCAGTATCTGCTTTAGCAAATTTCATTGGAACAGCCGAATCATCATTGAATTTTCGACTTGATCGAATAATAGTTCCTTTATTCGCACTGGTTTTCCTCCATCTTCTACTACGCGTAGTTTTCTTTCTTCGGAACGTTTTTCGTACCGATGCTTTTAGTGATTTGAAGCGTCCTCCGGATGTTGCAGGAGTGTTGGTAGCACCTTCTTGGATATGCAAATCTTCTCGTTGAACCAATTTGTGGTGTCGCAAATCGGCAAAGACTAAACCACTATCAGTCCCAATTATAACACTGTTTAGCTTTGTTGCAAATCCTAACGCCGTGATTTTTACATTTGGACAAATTTGGAATGGTGTTCTGTAAAAAATCATTTTATTTTTGCAATTTTGTAAGCTCTAAAATAAACTCACGATCTCTTATCGTTATCCTTATGGGTTGGTTGATAACCAGGAGCATATGTCCAGTCAGAATTTCTGGGGATAATCGAGTTGGTACTGGGCATTGAGGGACTTGTCATTGAGATTTTGACCGGGGCAACATCACTTATACACGTTGCTGCATCATAGATATCATACGATAGAACAAATCCTCCATCATTAGTAGCAATAACCGTCCCCTTTTTCTGATCGAAGAAAATGTTGGTGATTGCGAAACTTTGCTCATCTCCCATTGGATCATAGTCGCCAATAATAGTGACTGAATTTTGTTCAAGCGTATTTCTATCAACGCCACTTTGATAATCCTTAAAAGCCAATTCGCCAGTCTGAAAAAAAAATCATTTTCTCATCAACAAAAAAAAAATTGAATAATCTCACATTAGGCGGTGAGAAATCAAGAAACTCCGAGGCGGTTCGAATGATCGCGATGCAGTACATATGAAGACCGCCACATGCATAAATACAGATCGCGCCCGAGGAATGGCCAGTCAAGTGAACTTGGCGGTATGAGGCCATATCCTTGTTGGTTTCTCGTTTGTCGGTGTCAAAGTATAATGGCCAGGGACGATCGGAATAGGACAACGAGTTCCAATACTCTTCACCAGCCTGGAAATCGATTTTTTGTTGGATGAGCAATAGGATTGCGAAATAGGCGTTTGCTGTGTGTTTTTTTTTCACAATAATTTTGTTAGTTTATAATTTTTCGCCACGTTATATTCCATACACTTTTTTTTGAACTTTTTAATTGTCAATTTACTTATGGAGGTTACTCATTGCCTTCCAACACAATGAAATTTTGTGAATTGAGAGAGATGCAGAGAAAACGGACAAGGCTTTTTTTTCGAACTGCCAGTCAGTTTTTCGCGTGAAAAACTGAGACAAAGTCGAAAAAATATGATACAAAATAATTGAGAAGATGAATTACATCCAGATTCACTGAAAAAACTCGAAAACCCCTAATTTGTAAGTTGAAAGGCCGTGTACTCTATCAAAAATACATATTTCTGTTGTATTTTTAAACCTTAATTCTCAGGATGTCTAGAAAAGGTCCGATTTGTTTTTGATTCAGCATGTATTGATGTAGGTTTAATCAGAAATATTAGCCGAAATTGAGCAACAAAACCAGAAATATAAATCGAAAAGAGTAACTATATGCCTAGGAGGTGAATCACTTATTCAGTTTTCGATTTATATTTTATGTCTATGAAGATTAGAGGTCATATAGAGTAGCTAGACACCTAGGAATTGGTTTGTATGTATTTTGTATTTATTTTAAAATCAGAATAAAAATTGAAATATGAATTGACCGATTCGGTATTTCAGAGAAAACAGACGCTTCATCGTTTGAAAGCAGATATGCTCATTTAAATTTTGTCGTAAACTCAGAAGCAAACTCACCTTTAACAACCGATTCCACGTAGTCTCATCAACATTCAACGCCCTGTATTGACATGTCAGCTCAGTGTTGTGTACGCCATAGAAAAATGTGGGTCTCATCGCTAGCCAGTTTGGCGAAGCCATATCAATTGCAACAACTTCCGTGGTGGTGACAACGATGAACACACCACTCTTATAGGTTTCTTGATCACAATTGACTGGCTTGATCGCGACAATATCTCCGTGCAATTGAAAACTGGCGATTCTGGTGCGTTGTCGGATGGTGATTGTGTTATGATCCGTTGAGCTATGCGGACTTTTTCCACCGTGGTATGCGATGAAGTCATCCTCATGACGATTAGTTCTAAAAAATGTATTTATTTATGTGTATTTATATATTATATTGAAAATTTTAAGAGACTCACGTTTGATCATTTAACACTGAAAAATGTTCCATACTATCCGACGGGTAAGGATTCCTCATATCAACTGGCAAATCTTGAATTTGCTCAAATATATCTCCAAAACTGTTCGAAAAATCGAAACTCCATTTCGTATACTTGTAATTTTCCGCAATTCCATATGCAACATTTCCATCAGCACTCCAAATCAACTGTCGAATAAAAGAACCATCCCGATTTGCCATAGTATATAACTTTTCCAATCTTCTATCCCGATGAAGTGCAATTTTCCCTTCAGGTCCAATAATAAGAACAATCGACGGGTCATTTGGTTTAGAAGTGATGCACCTGATCTCACACTCGTCGTCTGTATCCGTATGTCCCAAAAATGAGCCCCATTCTTCATTGGATATAAATGTTTCAACATCCATTGTATCCCTATCGATTCGGAAAATCCCTTTTCTTTGAGCTACCAGGAAGAATGCTTGATTCTCAAATCTTTGGATATGATAAAAATCCCAATCAACAGCTCCAGTTGGGCCCAGGTTTAGTTGTGCTTTTCCAGCTCGAACTAATTCATCGCCTGATATAGTGAGTTTGACGATTGATCCATCACGACATAGAACAAATATAGTTTCTCGATCAATAAATAGTACCTTGTTAATGGTCACATCATTCATTTGCAGCGTTATTGATCCACCATATGATCCGTAGAGAACAACTTCACATGTTTTAGTGGAAAATATGATGCTGTGAATATCCGAATTATAATCGCATGATGTTATACCAAATGGGAGACCAACTCGATTGCCCTGAAATATAGAAATTACAGGATATGGACATCAAAAAATAATTAAAACTCACTTCTCCTGGGTTGAAGTAATCGGCAATAGGTGGTTTAACATCAGGTCGCTGCTTGAAATAGTTAAGAATTGATGTCATCTATTCTGAAAATATTACAACTATACTTCAAAAACAAATAAAACAAAATGATACAGATAATTTCAAAAAAAAAAGTCAAAAACGATGAGTCATACACCTGACGCATAACAATTATAATGAGAAAAAGAGGTGTTCGAACAACGCGGTGTGTCAACACAACGACGAACAAATACACACAATAGTTGTTCGCAGGGACGAAATGTCTATGTATATATATTTTGTGTATTCTCTATTCTTTCTCTGTTTGACTGGGGATTCTCTTAACGCTACACACTATTTATTCTTCGTTTGGAATGGAAAATACCAAAAATTGAGTTGAATTTTTTAATTTCCCAAGAAATTGTGTACATTAGAACAATGAAAAAATTGAAAAGAAGTAGAAAATATACCACAAAGATATATAAAAGAAGAAAAATCAAGTTTAGAGTCATACTAGCGGAACTAAGATTTAATTTTAGAAATTTAAGGGAATTTTAGAAACCTAGTAGACATTTTAAAAATCTTTTTCTTAGAATCTGAAAAATTTGGAGTCCTGAAATGAATAAATTTCACGATTATTGTTGAAAATTGAATAATAATAAACAAAAATGAGACAACTTTCAACCATATTTTCTAATTTAGAGAGATTGTTTAGGGATATTAGCTAAAACTGAAGGTAGTTATACTGTTTGATAAACAAAATATAGATTTGAGAATAAAATTTGCAAAAAAAGAGCCTCACATATAATATTTCAAAAATTATTATAGATATTTTTTAAAATAGTTCAAGATTTTTTCTCATAAAACAATCTCATGTTTTGTTGTAAAAATCTGGAAAATATTGGAGATAATAATATATTTATTTTCCAAATTTTTGTGGTCTTTTTGTAGAACCATTGTTAGTATTGTCAATTCAAAGTTGACAATACTAACAATAGAGGATTTTAAACAAAATTGAAGGTATTTTGAAGATCAAAAATATCATAGACAAAAATTAAATGAGAAAAATAGTTTAATATTTTTTTCATAAAACAATCCCATGTTCTGTTGTAAAAATCTGGAAAATATTAAAGATAATAAAAAATATTTTTTTTCCAAATTTTTATGATCTTTTATAAAGCCATTGTTGGTATACGTACTATATTGTTTTGTATATATTTTTAGAGCTTTTTTTGTAGAATATATGTATGTAGCCAGTACCGGATTTGAAAATCATCATACAAATTGTCAAGTGGACGAGAATGATAATAAAAGAGTTCCAGAATGAAATATGGGATATCTGACTTCAAACTCCGGCCATAAGTGAAGTTCACAGATTTTGATCAATCTTAACATGAAAATAATTGCTTGAAATTTGTTCTGAAAAAGTGAAACAAGCTCACAGTTTTAAAAAAATTTGCATAAGTCAAGATGTACCCATGTTTTCCATGTAATGACTACCTAGGATATGATTTAGGTTATTGACAATAATAGATGTCTGAAGTTCAAGTCCCACTCAACTGTGGTAATTCTGTCCTCTGCCTCACAAAAGTACCCGCAATTTAGCCAATAATAGTACATCGGATGACTAATTGGCTATTCTAGAATCTATGAATTGACGTTTTTTCAAAAATAGAACATATCCTGAAATGTATCTGAAACTTTAGAAAAATATATACATGATTTTCAACACAAAAAGATTTATTCGGCTATTGTGAAATTCAAAAATCATTTTCTTCCAAATCCAATTTGAAACGCTTGTGGGTCAATAATATTCCGTTTTGCTTGATCAAAATGTTGAATCCACATTTTCCGAACCATATTACCTTGACGCTTCTCAAACATTTCGAATCGTTTTGTATATGGGTCAAATTTTTTTGTGAACGGGCTCAAGGATGGGGAGTATGAGGAGAATGGGTCGAATTTTTTTGAGAAGGGGTCAAAACGTTTGGAGTAGGGTTCGAATTTTTTGGTGTATGCGTCGAATTCGATGGTTGTTGGGTCGAATTTTTTGGAGATTGGGTCAAAACGTTTGTAGAGAGGGTTGAACTTCTTCATGTATGGGTCGAATTTCTTGGAATATGGGTCAAATCTTTTTGAAAGTGGGTCGAATCTCTTCGCATATGGATCAAATCGTTTTTCGTTCTCCAAGTAAGAGCTGGTTTCATCAGAACCTTGTGAATCTTTTTCGCTGAAAATTATATCTAGATATAATGATCTAGGCTTTTTTTTTACCTCAAAGCTTCTAATCCTTTGAAAAAAATGAAAAGAAGAAGAAATGTATTGAAGAGAAGAGCCATCTGAAAGCCGAAAAATGAAAACAATGAAATCAATTATAGAAAGTATTTCAAATGAAAGAGAAAACGGAAATTAAGAAAAAAGAAACCAAGCACTTTGTGAGAAACGAAAGAGAAAAAAGTAAAATAAATAACAAAGCCAATTCTCCAACCAAAATCTGGAAATTAGAATGATTCTCGTGGATGGCTAATCCCGATGTGATGTAATGAAATTTGAAAAAAATTTTGAAGGAGTTTCTAGAGAGAGAAATTTAACGATGTTTTTTATTATTTTGTTTCGGGATATTGGACACAACTTTCTAGAGGAAAATATATATATTTTCGAGTATCCTTGAGTTAAACTTCAGATTGTCTGAGATACTAAGTTAGGGCTACAAAATTGGGACTTGTTTACACAGTTAATATGTTCGTGCACTAAACTATTTGTAGGACATGAGAATAGGCTCAGATTGGGAACTGAAAGTGGTAGAAATGTGAAAAACCAAGAGCCTTAACTAACGAAAAGATGCTCAAAATGAGTTACCGAATTTGGGGAAAATAGTTGATCTTAATAAAAAGATCAACCTTGATATAAAATCCCGGTATTTGAGAAAAAACTTTAGGTCAACGTTGAAAATTATATTAAATCCCTTTGTTTTGTTTCTGAAAGTAAATCTATACCTCCACTTTTTGACTTTGACTTTAAATTTTTCAAAATCTAAGCTATTCGATTCGTATTCTCTTAAAGGTAAGGTAGTTGAGAAAAGAGCACAATAAGAGGGGATTTTTTACCTAGTATTCGAGGGTGTACGTGGAAAGTTCCAAAATTTCTTTTTTCATTTAAAATTTTCTAGAAAACTAGACTTCCGATAAAAAATCTCTCGAGGGTTAAACCTAAAAAAAGTGTGCATCTTTGCTGACAAATTCAGATAGGTCCACAACAGTGGCTTGATGCCAGCTAATTTATAAATTCAATGCGACTGTGCTTTTGCACCATGTCACGATAAAGTCACAGTATGGTACACATTAGGTGCTCAATTGACATCTAACAGACCTGTAATATGTACCAGACATAGTTAGATATTTCAAAATTATCTTTAATTTTCTAGAGTAAACTGAAATCCCCTTGGGAGTTATGCTAATTCGAGGATGCTTCTTCATCCACAAAAAAAAACAAACTTATTGATCTCTCATTTTTGTCTGGAACCAGAAAACATGGAAATGTTTCTCACTGAAAAAATAAGCCACATTGAATTCGTGTGCAAACTAGCAGGCTGGCAAATAAGGAAGAGATGTGCTACAATTTGAGAGGAAGGCAAATTAATCAGTTTAATTATAGTGATTCATCTTTCTCAAACTTTTTTTGGCCAGATTTTCAAGGAAAGAAAAATGAGAATGTGTTTCTGAACTCCAGAAAAATTCAGAATATAAATTCAATCAAACACAACACGCGGATCTACTTCATTAAAGGCAAAATTGGGAAAGTCTCAAGGGTCTGACTGTTTACTTATGAGCATCGGGGAACTTTAAACTCAATAATGTTTTGGTTAGTCGAATCTAACTACGAATAGAATTCATAAACAATGCATGAAGTCTTTTTTCCCAGGGTGTTAACTAAGAATTTAGTCTGGTGACGACGAAGAAAAGGAAAAATAATAAGATTTGAACGCTGGAGTGGTTTTTTCAACAAAGTTTTACGCTTTGAGGATGAATTGGATTTAAGTAATTCGTTGGTGTGAATTCAGTCACGAAGAAGAATATTGTTTCCAGTAGCTTTTGATTGACGTGTTTGCAAAGTCAAACTATTTTTAACCTAGATTTAATGAAATAGACAGAAATTCCATGAACTTTCGAAGAATTCCGCATCAAACAACAGAAATTCAATCTGAATAATAGTAAAAACAGAAACCTAAAACAACAAACAGATTTTAGATGAAAGAAAACATCAAAGTAAATTAAAATGGGAATATAACTTTACTCATCTTACGAATTTTTCATATTAAAAAAATGAGGATGTACTTTTTCTTGACCGAAAGAGCAGTCATGTGTAAAAAGTTCAACTTAGGATAAATTAGAATATATTCTGCGTATGGAAAACGTCAGGTTAAAATTTTTCGAAAAAATCTTGAAATATTCAAAATTTTCCAACAATTTATAGATCAAACACTCAACAAAAACACCGTATCAATTTAAAGGTACATGCCTATTTTTTAACAAAAAAATTTACTTGTAGCACACCATGCACATCTAACTGCCGTTTTTTTTTCAAAGTCAAGAGAAAACCAACAGTTAGATATGTATGATGACCTACTAGTAAGTTTTTTTTTTCTCAAAAATCCTTTGAATTGGTATGGTACTTTTTTTTGCTCTTTGGACGCCTCATATAACAGTAAAAATAAAAAAAATAAAAAAGAGCTCCTCATCGAACAGGTATATCCTATCAATCAACCTCGTGGTTTTTTCTACTTCCACAAAAAATTTCAGCTGTTTTTTTTTCAGAGAACTGTATCACCGGAAGTCAGTCATATCAACAATCATGGGAAGAAATATTGTTCATATTTTCTATTTCAGGGTTTCTCCAGAATTTGGGCGTTTTTCGAATGACGTTTAATTGATATATTTGTATCACGTGTTCGATAATTTTTTTTTGGTTCATTGTGAACTTGTGATTGGTGACATGGCAAAATACAGAAGCCGCGTTTTTCTGCGTTGTTTTTTCAAGGGGTTGGGCAAAAAATTATTACTGACATTTAATAGGCTTTAAAAATCAGTCCATAATTGTTGGTTTCACATCCACAATCCAGAAAAGGGATCCTCTGAGGCCAATTTTCAGGTCCTCATTTTATTGAAACACTGTTTCAAAAAATATATAATATATTATGTCAATTCGATTTTCGTACCCATTGGAAGAGAAATCTTGTGGCCGAGGTTCCGCTACCATATAGAAATCGAACAAAAAAATTTCAGTAGATCAAAAAAAATTGAGAATTCAAAAAAAAAACTAGGTTCTATCCTAGTATAGGGGTCCCAGAATAACATAGGGGTCTCTCGGGATCTTTGTTTTATTTTTTGAGGAACCCTTTACTATTCTGGGACCCTTATATCATTCTGGGACCCCTATATTATTCTGGGACCCTTATATTATTCAGGGACCCTTATATTATTCTGGGACCCTTATATTATTCTGTTCTGGGACCCTTATATTATTCTGGGACCCTTATATTATTCTGTTCTGGGACCCCTTTATTATTCTGGGACCCTTATATTATTCTGGGACCCTTATATTATTCTGGGACCCTTATATTATTCTGGGACCCCTATACTAGGATAGAACCAACTGCATAACTACCTTTAATTTTGGTTTAAAAAATCCTTAGAAAAATGCGTTGTCTCATTTTTGTTTCACTGTTGTTCAATTTTTAACAATAGTTGTTGAATATATTTTTCTCAGACCTCCAATTTTTTATCTCAGGGAAATGTTGTATTTTTAAATTCAATACCTGATTTCAAGTTATGAGAACTATTTTTAGCAAGAAAACTGGGCAAAAAAGTAATTACTCTCGATTTCAGAACATATATCTTCCCCTTCCTTGCAAACAAAAGTTTTTCAGCAGTCACAGTCCATTTATCATTTGTACTACCCGCCCATTAGTACCATATAGTGCACCAGATGGTCATCATTATCATCTTCAGAGAGCATACCTGTACTCTTAACATAAGAGTTGAGATGTTTTCCTTGTTGAGAAGATGAAGAAAAAAAACGTTTTTGAAATCCTCTCGTTCTCGCGGTTGGAAAGTCACAAATCGTGATCATCTTGTGTTGATTGTCTTAGTGAGAATTGGTCATTTTGTCTCTATTTGTTCAATAGCTCGTTTGTCTTTTCTCGTTAGTTGAGAAGAATTTTGATCATTCATTCTATTACGACATATCGGTAAGTTCAAAAAATACATGTTTATTTCAAGAACCCCCTCGGGGGGGGGGGGGGGGGGNGGGGGGGGGGGGGGGGGGGGGGTCAACGTGTCCCATTCTGGGGTATCAACATTAGATCACGGTTGAAAATCCTCAAAAAATTCAAAATTTTTGTTTAGGTCCCATATTTTTGTCCGATTCTGGCTTATTTCAAAGAAAAAAATCGACCTTTTTCCCTTATATTCTTTTAGTTATGAAACTTATCAGCAATATCAGTCATTTTTTTCCGGAAAAATATTGCAACATTCTTTTCATTTTTCTGTACATTCACTTGAAATATAACTTTGATCATCTTGAAAGAAAAACATTTTCAAATTGTCCCTGTTGCCAGCCACCAAGATTTGATCTATCCATGTATTGTTTACTGAACAAACGATGCGCGAAACAAAAACTGTGAGATGTTCCAGTTTGATATTACCATTATCTCCTTCCAAATCTTTCCCTTTGATTCGATTCAAAATTGAAGACTCCTCTTTTTTCATATATTACATCATTTTTGAAACAACAACAAAATATTCAAAAAAAAAATGCTAAATCCAAACAAACTTTTGCCCAAAAAAAGGGGCATAGGGAAAGGGTCTTTTGTTTTGTTTATATTAGGATATCTGTTCGCATAATATTAATATGAGAAATAATAAACTCATATGAATATGAAAGAATTTTACGAGTTCGTTTTTTTTCAGAGAAAGAGGAAAACTCAAATTCAGTTTTTACGACTTCGTATTAGTCTGCGTTTTTTTTTTTTGCATAAACTTATCTTGGAATTTTTGATCTATGCTTTTTTGTGAAAATCGGCTGTCCGATTTTGACTTTTTGTCTCTGATCTAATTAAAATTTGCTTCTAGATTTTCAATGAGGTCGAATGTGTTTTTTATTTTTACTTGAAAGTTTAATACCTTTCCGAAAAATAAGATTTTATATAAAATATAACAAATTTTCATTTTATTTTTTTTCCAAATTTAACTTTTGTGAATTTTTTATACATAAAAATATGCTTAGTTTGTAGATCTTGATACGCTAAAAAAGATCCCATGCTTCAATTTCACAAAATTTCTCCGTGAAACTCAAAACTGAGCTAACAAACTTTATCAGAAAAATTCAATTTTTAAAAAATATTTTTGATTTTTTGAAGAAATTAAAGTAATAAAGGATTTTTCGGAAACTGTCGAGATCTTAAAAACAACTTAGGACAGTAAAAATAGGCTTAAAAATGACCAAAAAGTCTAGTTTTTTTAATTTCAAAAACTATTTTCGACTGAATATCATCACAGATTGCTCAATTTTCAATATTTTTGGAAAAATATTTGATTTTTGCTGAAAAACTTCTTCAGAACTTGTAGATATTGAAAATGTCTTCATTTTCCTTCTCATCAATAGTTTTACCCCTAATCCCCAAATTAATTTGAAAAAAAGAACCTATTTTTCTCCCAGTTTCATACTCCAAATTCAAAATTCATTTATGAAACGAACAAATTCTCGAAATTTTACCGGTTTACTTGTTGAGTGTTTACATAACATATACATATTAGTTGACGAAGTCAAGAAGGTTTTCTCCTTTAACGGAGAAGCACACAATAATTATATATGTATGCACATTGGGCACATAAGTGTTTGGAATGTATGTTGTTTGTTTCGATTGTTTGATTTTTGAAATTTTCCCTGGGAGTGAAGAAGTGAAACCAAACCTCATCCCAGAAAATGTTTTTTTTTTCACACTATCCTTTTACGCGCTTCCGATTTTAACTACTTCTATCCAATTGAAGCCAATTTTGTTGGTCTTTTCATTTCTCTTTTTTCTCATCCGTCGGTTTTTTGTTGTTGTTCCAAAAGTGCCATCAATTTAGGTATTAACTTTCTTGTTTCGGCCGGCGTACTACGTTTACGCTTCATGTATTAATTTGAATTAGCAATTATTTTGCCGATGGAAGTATTCTTCAGAAGACAGAACAAACACAAATTCTCCTGAATGCATGTAGATAGATTACTTCACTTGTTGATTGATGAAGAAACCAGAACAATTATATTATTTTTGCGTTCGCGCGCAGAAGAAAAAAAAATAATTCTCTCAATGTTTCAAACAACTATTATATCTACATGAGAATTTTTTCTTCTTCACATTGAAAAAATCTGGGAGTTCAATTATAATTACCTCAGGGAATTCAGAAACAAAGTTTATTTTCTCGAAAAGTAGCATTTCTTGCGATATCTCAAGGGAACTCCACACAAGATCATTACACTATTATTTGTCTTTTCAACTTTTCTCGCCGATAAGAATTTTGTTTTTTTTTTCTCTCTTTTTATTCTTATATTTATTCCAAAAACCCCTCAACCCATAAAAAGAGAAACAGAAAAAAAGTAATTTTATTTTGTAACCGTGCTAATAGAGAGACCTTGAAAATCAACCAGCACAACCCAACCAATTCAAAAAAAAAACGAATATAATTTATATATCCTAATATAGAGACAACCTAGCCGAACAGATGACTAATATGAACAAAAGGATAGAGCCAGGAGGGAACACTAATTAGTGGTTTTTTCGCGCGCGTGAGCGGGCAAGGTGAATTAATGACAAGGTACTACATGGAAGCGGGGAGGGGGAGTACATTTGTACAGTTTGTCTGGGTAATTTGGTTTTTATTAGTTGTTTTATGAAACAATAGAGAGGTGTTACTTTTTAGTAATTTAGCGGTCACTTCCTTTTGGTTGAATACATGTATATTGATTAGGACTGTAAGAACATGTGCGTTTTTTTTTATTTTTGTGTGTTGATTTGGTCCAAAATTTATTGATGTTCTAGTTGGTTTTAGAATTTATAAATTTGGTTTGATTTTATAGTATCAGGTTCAATCCAGTGAATCTAATTGAGCCGGAGACGGTCCGAATTACTAGCTGCAATCAGCCCACCTAATCCAATTCACATGGTTCCATTAGGCCGGATGTAGTTCTATTTAGAAGGTTCAATCAGGCCGGATCAAGTACGATAAAGAAGGTCTAGTCAGGCCTGATCCAATCCTTTTCAGATGACCAGATCAGGCCGCATCTTGTTCGATTTGAAAGGTACATTTTACCACGGTCAATCAGGCCAAATCTAGTCCAGTTTAGATGGACCAAATAGGCCAGATCCGGACTGACTCAGACGGTAAGATGAAGACAGATTTGGTCCAATTTAGAAGGTCTATTCAAACCAGGCCTGGACAGACTCAGAAGGTCCGATGATCTCAGATTTGGTCCGATTGAGAAAGCCCAATTGACCGAATCTAGTTCGATTTAGACTGTCAAATTAGGCCGACCTTGCTCCCTTTTACCAAGGTCTGATTAGACCGGATCTGGACCAATTCTGAAGGTCCAATCAGACCATATCTTATCTGATTCAGTAGGTTAAAAAATGCTAGAATTGGTACGATAAGTGGAAAAATTTAACTATATCTTAACAGAACCTTTTATCTCTGAAAATAGAAACGTTTCAAAAAACTTTCTAGTTTTCTAGCAATAAATCAAAATCATTTCTACGATTTATTCTTATCATAAGTCATAATTACTGAGACATTTTTTCTCTGCGAGAAATATCAAGAGTTCGCAATCTAACAAAACAATGTTTACCCAAACGAGTGACCAACGAATTTGAACTCAAAATGTGACGGTGTTGGTTTTGAAGTAGTTTATTTCGAGATCGTTTTATTTTCCCAAAAGCTCGAAACGCTTTTCTCCTTTTTTTCTTGCCTCGGCCGTGTTGTTTTGCTCCCATTTCCATTGAACAAACATTTATATATTGCTCTTCGCCGTTCTGCTTGTTCAAGCAACCTAAAAATCTCTACCGGTCACTCACTGCGCGATCGCCAGCAATAGGCTCTTTCTATTTGCTCACCTATGCGCCGCACTGTGTTGCTTTTTGTTCCGTCGTCGTTTCTCTCACTCACTGACCAACACTTCTTTTTTTTTCGTCCTGTTCCAAAAATTTTCTTTTGCTTTTGCGATTCACTTTTCAACTACTACTACTACAACTACATGTGTCGAATAGTCATCCCAATATAATTTTCACAGCAATTATACACCTTTTTCTTCTGTTCTTTTTCTTCTTCTTATTATTTTCTTGTTTCTTCTTCTCTCCTACCTCATTTTCTCCATATTATTATGATTTATCCTCTCATCCTAAAGGACATCCTATTCATCTACTATTTAGTAACCAACAAGTTGATAGCTTTCACCCCTCCCCAAACTACCTAGATGAAAAAATAACATCTTGACAGGATTAAGTCTTGGCTAGGTCACAACTGTCCAAACTGTGTAAAAATTTTGGGTCACAAGGGTTATTTCTTTTTCTATGTACATATCTGTTCGAAAAAAGTTTTTTTTCAAATGATGTCCAACTGTGCTCATTTGAATACGTCTTTGAGGACTGGTTTTTTTCTTAGAGAAAAACAAACTGTCAAATGAAAAGAACATTCCTGAATAACTCAATGCGATTTTTTTTTGTTCTGTAAGAAAGATAGATGTTTGGTTTTGGGTAGAAGAATATTCCGGATATAAAAAAATGTCGTGTGGTTTTTTGTTTAATTTTTTTAGATGAAGGATTACACTTTGATACTCCGAAAAAGATCTTTTCTAGACTTTGGCCAATTTTCTAAACTCGCAGGTACTTTTCCAGAAGCTTGATCTGGGTGAAAATATAGAGTATATTAAATTGAATTGTTTAGCGTTTCCCCGGCTACATCTCAGCTTTTAAGAACGTTCTACTTCTCAAATATTAAATACTTGTTATTTTGGGCTATGTATATCAAATGTGTGCAGTTATAGTAAAACAAGAAATGAATAAATATTCAACTTTATTTGTAAACTTCTACGAATTTTTTGAGGGCATTCAACCAAAACTGAAGGTAGTTATGCAATTTTTACAAACCCTATATATATTTTTTGATCTACTGAATATTCCTTGTTCAATTTCTAACATGATTGCAAAAATGAAATTCACTTCAAAATATCGTTAAGAAATCCCTATGTCACCTTTTACCTTTAAAAAACCACACCTTCTCGCAAAGTTGCGCAAATTTTCTATATTCTTGCCATTTAAAAAAATTGTGTAGTATTTTTTTAAAACATTTTGTAAAAACTGTTTCAAAATATACCCTTGAGAAAGGATTAAAAGAAAAAAGAATAATGTTGGTCTTGAAGAAATCAAATTCGAGTTAGTAACCCCTCCCCTTCTTCATTTCTTAACAATGTTTTCATCAATAGTCCATTCATAAACATGCCAATACTTTTACCCTAGCTAGTTAATACTATTTGTTTAGTTATTTTGCTTGGTATATCTGTCATAAAATATACCAAATATTGTAAATCCTTCATACACAGCGGCTCCCTCTTTTGATATACTTTTTTTGTGTATCGTCATTGCAACTTGAGAACTTTTTTTTTTATTCTGCATATATGTTTGTTTTCTGTTTTGATTGACTCCGCCCAATTTCTTCCTCCTACCCCTACCGATTAACACATCGAATGGCTACTGCCAAATGTATAGATTTTTTTATTGTCCTTTTTTTCTCAACTTTTTTTAAAGTGAAGATACTTTTGACTTGTTTTCGGTCTTAATTTTTCGGAAAAACATATTAAATCAAATTGAAAAGAAAAGAAAACGGATAAGATATATAATATAACATATGTGATATTAATCTATATACGTACAAATAATATGTTACAAACAAACAAATAGAAGGAATTCTTTTCCTTTTTTGTTTTTTCCCCCACCTTTGAATTTTAATTGATTACTTGTTTTTTTCTGTCTTTTTTCTCATCAGTTACGTTTTGAGTTTTTTCTTGGGAAAATGGTGTTTGACGTTTTAGTTGAACGCCAAAACTTAGAATTTTGAAGATTTTTTCAAGATTTTCTAGTCTGATAAGACAAAAATTTATCTCAAATGCACTATGTCTAGTTTCAAAAACATGGTGCATCCGCAAATGAGTAGAACCCTCCAAGGTTTTTTCCCGAGACTTCTGAGAAAAATTCCACATTTTGGAACCAAGTGAACGTATTCAATCAAAACCTTGAATTTTCTAGATATTTTCAAGATTTTCTGGTCTGATAATTTTGATAAATACTAGAAAAAACTCTAACTGATCTCAAATGCGCCATGTCTCACTTCCGGAATCAGTAGAACCCTCGATATAACTTTCTTCCTGTAGATTTTTGAGAAACATATCATTTTTTGGACCATTTAGACAGTTAGCACCCTTATAATAACCCAAAAAATGTTCTATATTTTTTTCTTTCCCGAATACTAGGCTTTCAGGTTTTGAATAATGCTTCAAATGTTCACTATATTGAAAACGCTATTTTTTTAACCTTATTTTTGGTGTACCCTTCTCTCATTTTTCACCAGAGAAATTTGAAAAAAAAAACCTAACATTTCTACCAACTTACTTTCCAAGTATCGTTCTGTTTTGAGCTACCTGTTCTAGATATTTATTTTTTCTAATTTTCTACTTAACCTATTCTTGTACATAAAACAAGAAATATTACTTATGTTAGATATATAAATACAACTTTGAAATTCACCCAATACATTTTACTCACACGGCAATAAAAGGTAGGGATATAGGCAGACAGGTGTCTCCACCTTTATTGTGAAAAAGAGACCCCACCCTCATAATTACTCTGGTTAAAAATGACCCTCTCTCTTTCTTTCCCCCCTCCTCCACTCTCTCTCCTCATCCGTTCGTTATTAGCTGGCCCTTCCAAAAATGAACACACACCTGCAATATTTGTTTTTTCTTTCTGCCCGTTCAGTTTTTTTTTTGCGCGCGCGCGCGCATTTCTCGAATGTTGTTGTTTATCGATAACATCATTAGCATTAAACAGTTGTTCGTATATTTTTTCTGTTCTTGTTGAAACAAGGGTGATGTAGGTGTGAAGATTTATGAGTGTTGTATCTGTTTCCAATCATTTCCGACGCATTTTTTTCTTATTCTTATGAATTTTCTTGCACTTCTTAGCCTGGTTTAATCAAGCGTATAAAAATTTCGTTTTTATTTCCAGATATACTACTCCTACCACTCAATAAACGGCACATATCTCTTCAACTACGATATTAGGATATATATACCAAGAGAAGAAGCAAACAAAAAATGGGCCGAAGTGCCAAGTATCAATTTTTGCTACTATTATTAGCGGTTATAGGATATACGGGTTAGTTTTTGTTTTGAAATTCATTTTTTTTTCAAAAGTCTTTATCACGAAAACAAACAAAATATAAAGCGACGCACGCGTGAAATGATTTTCCTCTCATGTTTGCACTCATTTTGGGTAATCCGACTTTCTCGCTCGAAATACCTTTGAGATTAAAATATGAGAGAGAAAATATTTATTTTCATGAACGTTGAAACAATACAATCCGGAATGCAAAATTAGGAAGAAAAAAAGAATCGCGTCAAAAAGTATCTTATTTCGGCGGTGAAATTTGAAACGCATTGTTTCAATCAGGCTATTGTTATGTGTTGTGTTTTTCCAGACGGATCTTCTGATGTATTTGCCGTTGAGCCACAGGATGAGCCATACTATGTGAGAGAAGGCCAGTCTGGACCGGTTTTGCCGTGCCAATTGACAGCAACGTACTCGGATCGCGCAAACTATGAAGTCACTTGGGTTCGCTATAGTCATGGACAAATAAGGTACACAATTAGGACTTTTAAATTTGGTAAATTGAGGTTTTCAGAACAATCTCGAAGAATGATAAGTTGCTCGAAAAGAAAGATCAGCGATATTCACTGCATAGTGACCCGCTGTCTGGAAATTATAGCTTGAAAATTGAAGATGTTAAGAAAGATGTGGTTGAAGGATCCTATCACTGTAATGTGATTGCTAACGATGATTCTGGAACCCAGTTTTCTTCCAAAGTAGCGACAGTTGTTGTTCTAGGTGAGGGCAAATTTTAGGTACCTAAAATATATATCTACTATTTTTTTGTGGTGTGCCAGAATTTTTTCGAAGTTAGTCTCTGCTGTTTTTTCCTCAACCCTACACCTTTCACCCGATTCTGAGCCGCTCTTTAAAATGATACTAACTCGGGAGGGCGCCCAAAACCAGTGAGATTTCGATCCAATACTGAAATATTGGTCCCCATTTTTTTTTAATGGGACCTCTATTTTTGTAAGGGACCCATAAGAAAAATCAGGGACCCCTATTTTTGTGAGAACCCCTTTTTTTAAATAGAGCCGAAATATCACCCATTCCAACACTTTTCACTATTTCCTGTTCCTCAATCCTGCAATTTCCTTTGGAACACATCTGCTATATTATTAAGTACTTTTGAATATCTCGGAGCTTATGAAATTTTAATTTTCTTCTCAATACAAACTGGAAATTTGAATACATCTAACTAATCCGTTGCTTAGCAACCACTGATCTTTTAAATGCTTTTTAAACGACATCTATGTATTGCAAAAATGGATAAATTCGTGCAACAACAGAAGCCACACATTGCGCGTCACAGGTCAATGAAAATGTGTTGGCAAATAAACAATCTGATGATATTAGGAAGGGGGGGGGGATATGTAGAAATCACGCAAACATCTGTACAATTCATGTCTTTCACAAGAAAAAGAAGAACAAATAATATGTTTACAGTACCACCCGGCGATCCAATTATCAGCGAAACACCGGATGACTCAATTATTGAAGGTGACACAGTGACGGTGAAGTGTATGTCAATTGGCGGTAGTCCTGAACCAACATTCACGTATGTCACTTTATTGCGCAACTTGAAATTTGATCCATATTGGGCAAATATTACAGGTGGACACTGCCCAATGGAACGCTAGCCGATCAAAAAATGTTCAACACACAAATCAAAGATGGAGCCACCGAAAGTGCTATACAGTAAGACAAATAATAGAAAAAATATTCAAAAAATATATAATTTATAGCTTTCGAGTTACCGCCAACGACAATGGTCTATCGGTCAGCTGCTCGGTGCACAATAAAGCGATGAGTAGTGATGATGAATCGAAATCAGTGATCAGCCCGCGACTCAATGTATTGTTCAAACCAAGAGTTCATGTATCACCGGCAGAAAATGTGACACATCTTTCTGTCGAATCTGGAGAACTTGTTAACCTCACATGTAAAGCGGAGGCGAATCCACCAGTTCACAGCTATGAATGGTGAGTAGCACAAAACTGACTATTTTCTAGGGTACTTGAATGATAATTTACCTCAGCCTAAAATTTTTTCGAGATATTGGGAATATACTTGGAATACGGCGGACAAACGGCCGTCAGGGGAGGGGGGTTAACTCTGACAAGGAGCGTACGCCAGATAGTGGGCCTAACTCTGGTAAGGAGCGGACGCTAGATAAAGGACTTAACTCTGGTAAAGAGCGGACGCTAGATAGAGGGCTGAACTCTGGCAAGGAATGGAAGCGAGAGATAGACAACTGATAGGAGCTAGGAATGTCCGTCTTTACCCTATAAATGGTTGGAAATTAGATATATTTAAGACAGTCTTTTTGTAAGAATGAAAAATGCCTTATCCAAATAAAAATTCATAGTCACCGATCGGGCTGAATTTTTTTTTTTGGTGAAAGTACCATATATGGCCACTATTAGCAACCACTTTATTTGGCGAAAAAACATTTCGTGTTTGTGGTGCGCGAGGGTGAAGACACACCATGCTAAACCTTCAAGTGACCATAACTTTGCTCTCCGTGAATATTTTTACAAAATCTAAAAATCATTTTGACGTGCATCAAAAGGAGCACATTTTTTATATTGAGGCCAACATTGGATCTCTTCTTCTAAGCACAGAACATATTTGACAAATCTCGGAAAACTCATTTTTCTACTATTAGGAAACGTTTGAGCTACTTTTAACTAGTTTCAAACGAATTTTCAGATATTTTTAGGTTTTATAAGACTCTTTCAAAAAAAATTGGCGGGTACCATCTTTTCGAATTTTGAGACTGAAAAAACATCCAATTTCCAAGTTAGAGAACCGTCTTTATTATAGTCATTTCTCATTTTAGTGCTAAAAAAAGTTGTTCATCGGAAAGAGCGTCAAAAATTACCCATTTTGCATATTTTTTAATAAAAATATGGGTACATAGGTACCTTTGCACGCTCTTTCCGATGAACAACATATTTGAATTCAAAAAGTGACAGCAACAACGGTGTAGTGCAAAATTAGTTGTTTTTTTCAGTCTCAAAATTCGGAAAGATGGTACCCGCCAATTTTTATTGAAAGAGTCTTATAAAACCTAAAAATATCTGAAAATTTGTTTAAAACTAGTTAAAAGTAGCTCAAACGTTTCCTAATAGTAGAAAAATGAGTTTTCCGAGATTTATCAAATATGTTCTGTGCTCAGAAGAAGAGATCCAATGTTGGTCTCAATATAAAAAATGTGCTCCTTCTTATGCACGTCAAAATGATTTTTAGGTTTTGTAAAAATATGCACGGAGAGCAAAGTTATGGTCACTTGAAGGTTTAGCATGGTGTGTCTTCACCCTCGCGCACCACAAACACGAAATGTTTTTTTGCCAAATAAAGTGGTTGCTAATAGTGGCCATATATGGTACTTTCACCAACAAAAATTTCAGCCCGATCGGTGACTATGAATTTTCTTTGGTTACGGCCTTGAAGAAAAATGAACATTATTACAAAAAGTCTCTCTTAAAGATCTTTGGCATATCTAAGAGGTTAGAAATATCTGAAAATATGCATGTTTGAGACCGAACAGATTATTTTGAGCCGAGTTATGATGGTTAAACCAATGAGGTGTTGACCATTTTTTTTCTAAAAAATCATATCTGAAACTAGAAATTCCTTAATTCATCCATTTGCAGGAAACATTTGTCATCTGGTGAAAGGTATCAAGCACAAGTATGGCCAGTTCGAGCCGACAAAGTGATGAGCGGCGATTTTGAATGTCGTGCAACCAACCAGTTGGGTGACGGAAGCGATGTATTAAAGTTGAATGTTCAATACGCTCCACAAATTTCTGTTCCGGTTGGTCTTTATAAATCATATTTTCGTTTCTAAACATTCATGTTTTGCAGATTTCTGTGAGTCCAAATGAAAAAGAAAAGGTGGAGATTGAATGTTTGGTGGATGCAAATCCTTTAATCACCGAAGTAAAATGGATCGGACCAAATGGATTCAAAGCAGATGGCTCGACATTAATCCTCAAATCCATAACCAGGTAAATTACACCCTTGTTCACCCACACACACCCTCCCTTTTCTCTTTTACATGATTAATATTAGTCTTATGTTTAATGAACCTTACAGAGAGCAGACGGGCAACTATACATGTATCGCCACCAATTTCCTAAATGTATATGGACATTCTGGATCACAACAACGAGTTGGGACTGGAATCACATTTGTTGATGTGAAACGTAAACCTGGTACTGCAGAAATCAAGACTGTTCGACAAGAAGTGAATGTTGGAGATATCATTGAGTTGAAATGTGAATCTCCAGACCCAGGAAACCCTAGAGCATCCTACAAGTGGGCTTCTCCTTCATCAGGTGGTGAATATGGATCAAACGAGCATGATCGAGAAACACTTGTGATTCGAAACGCTCAACTCTCTGACAACGGTGAATATCGATGCCTTCCCCATAATGAGCTTGGCGCTGGAAAAGAGGCAGTCATCAAAATCACAGTTGTTGAACCGGCTAGAATTTCAAGCCCACTTAGCACTGAACGTGTATTCTCTGCTGGAGAGAGTAAGAAGAGCTTAGACTGTGAGGCGAGAGGTTATCCAACTCCACAGATTACTTGGTATAAGGATGGGAAAGCTATTGATGCCATTGAGAAATATCAAATTTCGAACAATGTTGCTCCTTCAAGATGTAGTGAGAATGATTATTGCACGCAAACCATTTCAAGTTCGCTGACAATTGTTTCACAATTGAAATGGTCTGACAAAGGAAACTATTCATGTGTTGCTGAAAATGGCGAGCAAGATGGCACCTGGACAATCGTTCGAATTCTTCACGCTCCAGTCATTCTTAACCAGAAATTCCCTACAAAATCATTATCCGCGGCGGATATTGGATCGCAAGCTCGCCTCAGCTGCGTAGTGTCGGCTCGACCAGAGCCAGAATTCCATTGGGTGTTCAAAGATGTGGATATTCAAGAAAACGAAAAATACTCATTGCACATGCTGCCTGTTCGAGGAAAACCTGATGAATATGAGCAGATTCTTCAAATTGAAAATGTGCAAGGTGATGATTATGCCGATTATATTTGCCGCGCATCAAATGGCAATGGAGGTGACAACGTTTTGATCGAGCTCAAACCAACTGGCCTACCCGATGTGCCAGAGGACCTTCAAAAAACTTCATCGACACCTCATTCGTTACTTCTTCAATGGACCCCGAAATTCGGAGGTGGATACCGCCAAATGTTCTCTATAGAATACCGGCGACTCAACCCATTCACCGGAGCCATTGACGACACGCTCGCTGAAACTGTCGAAATTCGAAATGCCACCAAAATCGAGGAATCTAAGGAGGATGGCTCGATTAGCATTTCAATGAACTACAACCTCAGCGGACTTATCCCATTGTCGACCTACTATATTCGATTAAGATCTGTTAATGAGAAAGGTGCTTCTGAATTTACACCAATGATTGTTGCGTCGACGAATGATGTACAACAAGATTCAACAATTATGTCGCCATCGAAACTGAAGTGGAATTCGGAGAAACAAACGATTGAGATTGAGGTAGGTTCAGGGTGAAGATTCAATTGAGTTCGTTATAAAAATGTGTACTTTTCCAGCCCAAACCACCAGTTGACGCTTGCACACTTCTCTACGTTCTCATTGAAAATGTTTGGCGAGCAAGCGACTGTTACTCATCATCATCCCCAATTCCAAACATTGTATCTGGTAATCAATACAAAGCTCGATTCTGTATGGCACACGCAACATTCCAATGCTCACCAACATCCTCTGTTATCGGTAGGTTGATTTCTTCTTTTTTTTTCTCACGTAATAAATTAGTAACAACTGTTTTATTTCCTATCAAATATTTGTGTTTTTTTTTTGCAGGAACTGGATCGTCGTTGACGTGGAAAGCTACTACGATTGTGCCGATTATGTTCATCATTTTTATCATTCTCTCAATTTGTGTATTTTTCATTGTATGCTGTCGAACAAGGACACCATCAAAGAGCAGCCTCAAAATGACGTAAGAAATAGAAACAATTTTGATGAATTTATTCTGGAATCTGGATTCTAGATTCTTAGTACTAGATTCTGAATGCTGGTATCTGGTATCTGGTATCTGGTATCTGGTATCTGGTATCTGGTATCTGGTATCTGGTATCTGGTATCTGGTATCTGGTATCTGGTATCTGGTATCTGGTATCTGGTATCTGGTATCTGGTATCTGGTATCTGGTATCTGGTATCTGGTATCTGGTATCTAGTATCTGGTATCTGGAGTATCTGAATTCTGGATGTTGGAAGCTAGATTCTAGATTTTCAACACTAGATTCTGGATTTTGGATTCTGAATGCTGGTATCTGGTATCTGGTATCTGGAGTATCTGTATTCTGAATTCTGGATGCTAGATTCTAGACTCATAAACTAGACTCTGGTTTCTAGATTCTATATGCTAGATTCTAATTTCTTATCTCAGATTCTGAAAAATGCTGGAGACGGAATTTCGGATTTTAGATTCTTGATCCTAGATGCTGAATTCTGTATTTCAAATTTTGAATTCTGGTACCTAGAGTATCTTGAAACTGAATTATGAATTTTTGTATCTGAATTCTGTATCCTCGATTCTGGATTCTAGATTCTAGGGTTAAGAATCTAGATTCCAACATTTAGAATCCAGGATTCAGAGATAGATACGAGAATTGAGGATCTAGAGAAAAATTCTGATAAGGATGTTCTATGCAATTTTATATTCATATATTCAGAATCAAGAATCTAGTGTTAAGAATCTAGAATCCAAAATATAGATTTCGATTCTGAACTCAGCAGTTTGCATTCTGTATGGACTTTTGCCCCTTTTTCAAAAATGCCTACTACCCTTTCAATTTAGACATCTATACCCATTAAGTGATTTTTAATGTCCCATTTGAAAACGACAAAATGGCCCATTTGTCAAGCATTTTTTTCTAACATACAAATAGAAAAAAAATTTCAGACCAGTCACTTTGTCTGCTCTTCCAACTGCTGAAACAAAGAACACCATTGTACATGGATCTCAGGCAGATAGTGGAGTCTTCACATTGGATTCAAATCGAATGAAACAACAGAAAACATATTCAAGGTATGTGCCTTTAAGAAATTTGATTCGGTATTTTTAAACTCGAATTTTTAGCAATGAGACTGCTGGAGAATCATGGCCAAATGACGATTCACACTATGATATTTCAAATGATCCATATTTAAATGAGCCAAATGGCAATCAAATTTTCCCATCTGGCGTCGAACAGAAAGTTGATAGTCCCAATGTCACTGGATCTGATGAAGAGGATGGTCGACGTGTGATGCGAGAAATTATTGTATAATTTCCTACCCCCTCTGAAATTTAGTCTTTGTTTCGTTTTCTTTCACCTCTATCATTACTGTACTACAATCGAATACTGTTGAAAAATCTCCCGGGTTCTGTCGTTTTTCAATCACTTTTGCAATAATCACATACAACTATGGAAACTAGTCCACCCTTTTATTATTATTATTTTATTTATTTTTTGAACTTTTCATTCTTCCTGTGTTTTTCTTTTCAACAAACAAACAAACTTTGTGTCATTTTTTAAGATGCATTTTTCATTGTGTTTTTTGCTCATTCTTGTTTCACACTTACATATTTTGTAGCTTTAAAAGTGAATTTTCATGAGAATAAAAATTATTCTAAAGTCTTCTTGTTCTTTTTTCCACATTCAGGAGTATATCAATTTTTTTTTTACTTCTGGCTCGAACACCATATTGAAAATTCAAGAAGCAATTAGCATTAAATTTGTAAGTTCGAAAACAAAAAAAATATATTTAAAAATTCAAAAAGTATTCTTTTTTGATAAATTAGACGATTTCTATTTTTAAGAGGGCCCCATAAGAGAAAATAGGTGTTTTTCTGAGGGATAATTTTTTATATAAGATGATATTTTTTCAAAAATTGGAAATAAATCTGTTCTTTCGGGAAAAACATTATGAATTAGATGATTTCTATTTTAGTGAGTGACCCATAAGAAAAACTAGCGACTTCCATTTTTGGGACTTAATCTTGGTAGAGCGTCCAACTTTGAAAAATCTTATAATCCGGAAAAATCCTTGATTTTTTTAGAAAACAATTTGTCTTTTCGGGAAAAGAGAATTTTTAATGAAATAAATCAAATCCTCTTTTTTTTTTGAGGATTCTTGTGAGGAACCCATAAAAACTACTATTTTTTGAAAGAAACCCATAAGAAAAAATAGGAACCCTTGTTTTTCTGACGAGGGGTGCGTATTTTATTCAAAAAATTAAGAAATTGGAGTACTTTTATCAATTTTGAGACCATCTACGATTTTTGAAAAATTTTTGAAAAAAAACTTATATGAAATAAATCGGACCCTCGTTATTTGGGGACTCCTATTTTTGGGATGGACCCATAAGAGAAAATGGGAACCCCTATTTTTGTATAGAGCCCAAAACTTGAATTAGACTCATTATTTTTGAAACAGGATGCAAATTTTCAAATTTTGACCATATTTTCAGAAAAATTGTCTTTAAATCTTGCAATTTTTCAGAATCAAAATGCTACTTATTTTTAGTCAATTTTTTTTTATCTCATTTTCCAAGTTTTTACAACATTTTCTGGAGTCAAACAGCAAAAAGACAGCTGTTATTTGAAGATGCGAAAAAATGTTGATAATCGAATGTTTTCAATATTTCCCCAGAGCTTATAAATTGTTTTTTTTCTAATAAAAATCTATGAAAACACTTTACAGTATTTGATTTGTGTTACACTTTTTTCTCAAAAAAAATCCTTGATTATACATTTATATATCTTTCTTAGTTGCTATGGCGATGAATAAGAATAAATAATTTTTTTTTTGAATGGGATAAAAACACCTGCATTATGTGTATTCCATAAATTCTTTTTTTTCCCCATTTCTTATTTTATTTTATTTTTCATATAAGATATGTAATGCTTTTGCTACGCCGGAAATTGAGCGAATTAGACAGACCGACGTGAGAAAAATCGATTATTCAGTGCAGAAGGAGTCATAAAATAATAAAGGAGCTAATATTTCGTTCGTTGCGATAGTCATGTTCTCCTCTCCTTTTTCTTTTTTCCTTTTCTCCGCAGCTTTGTGATTTATTTTTCATAAGGTGCATTTGAACGAAGCCAAGTGCTCTTTTCTCCCTCTCAATTTTTCATGAATTTAATTTAATTTATATCCCAATTTTTCATTCAAAAATACCATCAATCATATATAAATTTAATTAGAAAAATTTAAAAAATTCATAAAAGATTTCATTGCAACAAGAAAACTCCTTTTTTGTCCAGAGAAAAAGAGGAATGCGAAAAAAACGAGAAATTGATCAAACTGGTCCGCTGTCCTCTGCATAAGTGGAGACACACTCATTTCTTGACAAATTTTATGTGTGTATATACTTGTTTTGAAAGTTAACCTATTTTTTTTTAGCTTTTTGTGATGTTTTTCACATTTTTTAGATTCTCAGAAAATTGTCAAAAACACGAAGAATCAATTAAAATGTCTGAACATGAGGTGACGATTTTGTTACCAAAAAATTCCCACTCTTTTTTTTATGTTTGTATGTTTTTGACAAGTGAGGACTTTATTATTGAAAATTTGTAGAAAAATCTGCATTCAAGAATTTTCAGGATTATATATCCAATGTATAAAGCTGTTTTCATTTAGTGTGAATATATGAGATAGACGTAAACATGTGAGGATTATAACATAATATATGCAGGATGAAACTTACATATGGCTTTAATTTGGTTCCACGCATAATTGAATTTTTTGAAATTCTCTATTTTTCAATTGTATATTTCATATATGCTATTATTTTGAGCCAGTCTAGTATAAGAGCCTTTAGTATTCCTCGATTTTTCTAATATCCTGTTATCAGTCGAAGCCGACGCCTACAGAATCTCTGATTTTCTTTCTGAAAATAAATATTTTTCGGAAAATGCTCATAAGTGCTACATTTTCGGGTGGACGCATTTTGTTTATGTGTTTTTAGAAAATGGTTAGATTCATTTACCATTCTTAGATTTGTTTTTATTTGACTTGAAATTTTCAGAATTACTAAACACTTTGGTGAAAAATATTGTCAATTCTATTTTTTGAAAACTTTTTTACGAAAATTAGTTTTCCCCCGATCAAAAAAATTGAAGATCTGTTGCGAAAAATTTAACAACCCCCCCCCCCTCCCAAATTTTTTTGATCTACTAAAATTCCTTTGTTTTATTTTTACAGGGTAGCAAAATGCGGCTTGATTTTGTGGAACAATTTGTTTTTTTTTTTGTAGATTTTGTGGATATTATGACTAGGGGGGTAGAAAATGAGATAATGGTCAATTTTATTTTTATTTTTATCAAAATAAAAGTCTCGAAAAATCCAGAAAAAAATCTGAACAAAACGAAAATTACCATTACAAAAGTTGGGTGTATTTTTTTTCAAAATAATACCTCTTTTTAATATGTCCAATAACCCCAGATTGATTCAAAAAAAAATATACATACTATCAAACTCGGGACCCTCGTAGTTTTCTTCAGGATTTCTATATTATTCTGGGACCCTTCTCCCAAAAAAAGAGCATTTTTCACATAGGGTACCTTATTTTCTGGTTAAAAATAATATTTTTCACACAATAATTTTCATATTCAAATTTCAGACCTCACATTCTATACAGCTATTCAATTTTCTTTTTCTCTCTCCACTCTTTCATACATTCACCATTCAAATCTTACTTTTTTCGGCTGAGTAAAAGTCACATAAAATATTTGTGAAACCTGAGCAGATAAACGAAAAAGAGAGTTTCGTCTATCTGTTTTTTTTATATATATGTGCTGCTCCAGTGGCATGTCTCTTTTCTCCCCTTCTCGTTTTTCTTTCTCTTACTAATTGCCAGGCATCAAGTTTAGTGCAAAACTTCCGTTACTTCGAGTAATTTTTTTTTTATTTTTTTGAAATCTAATTTAATATATTTTTCATGAACAAAAACTCATAAATTTTTTGAGGCACGCAAAAAAAAAATAGCATTGTTTTTTTCATATTAAATTCTCGGAAAAAACAGCACACTATCGATTCTGCCCCCGACATTCTGTTTGTTTCGAAGCATTGGAAAAATTAAATTTGATTTGTTTTTTCGTTGTTTTTTTTGTTGATATACTACTACTACAAAATTAGTTATTCATAACATGCGAGATAAAATTGGGCAGGCAGATGGCCTTAACCTTTATACTACATATTTCTTGAGTATATATATTTTTGTGGGTGGCCAAATCTTTACAGCTAATCTTTGTTTTCTTCTAGAAATTCTCAAAGTTCGCCATTTTTCCAGAAAATCAATAAACATGGACGGACGTTATACGGTTCCCAATGGCCTACGTCCATTGCTCGAAGCATTGGCTCGAGAAACATTGAGAGCTCAACCGGAAGATGTCGCAACGTTCGGCTATGTGTTTTTCGATCAGTTACAAAAACACCGAAAAAGTGAGTCGACAAAGTTTTGTGAGAAAAAGGGACTTATTTTTATAATCTTCTTTTTTCATGTGGCGGGGGAGAATTGTGTTTTTTTTCATCGTTAGTCAGAAAAATGACGTTTTTCTCTGAATAATTAGGTCCCAATTATTTTTTTTCTTTTTTAAGAAAAAAAAGAATCCTCATGCATGATTTTAAAAGATATAATCGTCGAAGGATGTTATACCGAAAACTCTAGTTTTTGATAGAATAAAATATTTTGGTAAGCAACTCTCCGAGGGTCTTAGGTTCTAGTGGACCTATGAGTTTTTAAAATCTGAAAATTTTCCGATCAATTTTTCAGAAAAAATTTTGAAAATCGAACATCTTATATACATTTTTAATGACCCATGTTGTCCTGGAGAAATATATTTTATTTATTAGTTTGAACTCAACTTTTCAAAGTATTAAAAATTATTTATGATTCCCAAAATGTTTAAAAGAAACACCTCATTTTTAAAAACCTATGTTCAACTATTGAGATATTTTTCTTAACGTAAACTTTTTCAGATACCCCTAACGTTGACATCATCTCTGACCCGGTTTCTTACGAAATGTTTCGAACTGATGTACACCGTCAAGTAAGTCAGGTCCCTCATGCTCCAACTGAAAATCTTATTTTTTTACAGTTTGAGGAAGTGAAATTTGGCAATAACTCACGTCCATCAAGCCCGCTTGACCAGGCTGCTACCAAAATTCAGGCCATGTTCAAAGGTCATTTGGTAAGAGCTCATCCAGAGAAATATGGAGTTATGACAAGAACTCAATCAACTGAGAAAATGGGAGCATTTGACAATAAGAAAGATCAAAAGTAGGTTTTTTTTCACTTTATTTATTGATCCTACTTCTGATCATACATAATCTTATCATTTTCAGAAGACACTCTGTCGGAGGTTATAGCTTGGAGGACACAGATAGTCCGGAAGATCGAGCTGCTGTCAAAATCCAATCAGAAATCCGCGGATTTTTGACACGAAAACACGTGAATAAAATGAAAAAAGAGGACAATAACGCGGCGACAAAAATTCAAGCGCATATCCGCGGGTTTTTGACCAGAAAACATTTGGACGAACAAGGTCTCTTGTCACCATCCCGAAGTCATTCATCTATCCATTCCAATAATTCCGATGATCATTGATTATATATCGATTTTTCCATGCATGTTTAGAATATTCTTCTTCTTCTTCTCAAAAAAAAATTCAAATTTAAATTCGTATCAGTTTTTTGTACTTTTAAATAGTAATCATTTTGCCATCGGCTATGGATTTCAACAATATTTTTTATATTCTATAAATATTTATTTTTAATATTTGTTTTTTTAAAGAGGTTACGCCCAAGAAAAAGTGATGATAAGAGATGTCTGCCTCTTAATGATTAAAAATTGTTGTTTTTTATACATCTTATGAAACATTTTTTTCATCCAGGAGAACGGGGCTCAATCTCGGGACAATGTGAAGTTTTGTCCATGAGAATTATATAATTTTGTGGATATTGGAACGCTGAATAAGAATTTTTAATTTATAATTTTTGTATATATGTATTGTGAAGCTGTAAATTGAGCTCTAAAGTTTTTATTTCGAACAAAAAAAAACTATGATCAACCAAAAGAACCCTGGAACATAAGTGAAAAATGTAATTATTCTTATTATATTTAATGAAATATCTTTGAATATCAACGATTTTGTAATATTCAAAAAAATATCTATCATTTTTACAGAAATCCGGAGTTACACTTTTTGTGTGAAAAATATCTCCTAGCGATAGGACCAGAAAATATTCCGAGTAGACAGTATAATTTTTTTCACAAAAATTTCTGGTTGAAGATGAGGTAGACGATGAGGATCAGGAGGTAAAATTTTATGAGTGTCCTCTTTAATTCCTTGAAATTCAATAATTTTATGACATATCGCAATAAATATACAATAATTTTCAACATCATATACACATTTTAATGTTCACCCCGCATCAACCGCTTCGTTATAAGGGTTTGATTACTTTTCGCATCTTGAATACTTAGAAGACTGTTGATAATTTTGAAAAACGAGTTTTGATTTGTTTCAAGAGCTGTGCATTGATCGCCAGATCTGAAAAATATTAATTGAATATGAAAAACTATAAAAAATAATAAAGTCTCACCGGAATAGTCCAACGCAACATCCTCGCCATAAAATATGAAATTCCGAATTGTTAATTAAAAAGTTGGTGCCATCAGGACAGACAGCGAAATTGCAATGACGTTTTTCTTCTTTTCGACATGTATCTTTTTCGCATACTCGCGTTCGCGTGTGTTGACCACAACCACCACATTGTTGCGAGCATTCACCCTGCCATTCTGACCATGAACCACAACCACATTCTGGAAAGGAAAAAAACAACAATTTTAGGAGACGGGAAATGTTTGATGTTTGAGGGATTGGGAATTGTGATCTTTTGGATGTTTTTTGATGTGAAAAATGTTGAATTTGTAAGACCTAAACGGCTATATCGGATTTATCTTGTTCTGCAAAAAATCCTTCGTTGAACCTGTATTTCAGATAAATAATTATCGACCCCTAAAACCACAGAGAATTCTCTTTAAAAAATTCTTAAAAATTTTGAAGTCGATAATCAATAAAGTTGAAGTTAGACCATCAAATTTTTTTTTAATCTTCTGGAAATGAACTTTTGAAATTTCTATACGTTAGCGAGAAACGTTTCAAATAATCAAAAAAAAAATCGAATAGACAATAAATCTTTTTGAAAACCACCATATTTTCAGAATAAATAGTCTTAAAAATCCAAGATATTTTTTTCAGATCAATCTTTTAAATATTCCTAATTTTTGAATTACACTGTTTTTTCAGGAAAAAATAGTCTCCAAATCGAAAAAAAGGTTTTTTTTTTTCTGATTTTTCAAAAAAAAACTTGGCATAAATTATCATTGCATTTATACGTATTGAAACAGAACTAGGTCAGTTTCTGATTTTTTTAAAATTTTGGTGTTGATTATCATTGTATTTTCACCTAAAAACTGAAGTATATCCATCAAACTTAAGAGTTTCTACTAATTGTTTTGAATTTCACTGTATTTTCAGAAAAAAATAGCCATGAAAATCTAAGAAAAACGTTTTTTTCTATTTTTTTTTAAGTTATGCGGCTCATTATCATTGAATAAACACGTATTGAAAAATTTATAAAAAAAATTTGGCAAAAAAATATTGCCTCTAGGAAAAAAAATTATTTTTTCTGTTTTCCAGATATCATCCTAAACACTGGAGTACTTAGATGAAATATTTGAACATACATAACTGTTCAAAACATGGGGCAAAACAGGTTATATTTTGCTGTACATCAACATCGCTAAAAATTTGCTTACTCACCTAACACACTGTTAATAATATCTGGAGCTTGTGTTGAAGCAAGTATCGGAATTCTGAAATACACCTCATTTTTTTTTCATAAAATCACATGTAAATACACACTTACATAGGTGAGAATGTCGGGAAAAATGTTACCGGTGTTGTCAATTTCTCAGTAGTCAACTTCACTGTGCTGGTAGTTGTCTCAGGTGGTTTTGTTGAAGTTGTTGTTGGTGTAGGGGTGGTTGTTGTGGTTGTAGTTGTAGTAGTCGTTGTTGGAACTTTCTTTGTTGTTGATGTTGGAGAATTTTTAGTGATGAACGAAGCTGCGCCTTTGATTTTCTTGCTCGGTAAAATTGGAGCAACTGTTGAAGGTTGTGGATCTCCGAGATTTGACCAGAATTTGGCTTTGAATCCAGTACTTGTGTAATTGAACCCTTTCATGATTATGATCATCTCATTGGTGAAGGATATGAACTTATTCCTAGGGGTTAATGAGCAGCAGTATCTTGCACCCGTCAATCTCTTGTCATTATGATATTTGACTTCGATATATGCTTTGTCACAAGTATCCTCACAAAGGAAGTCAAAATCATCTTCGAACTCCAAGAAAACTCTTCCTTCCGCTGGTGCAACAATGATCCAATTACACTCTGTGTTCAATGGAAAATCCGAGGGATAATTTGGGCTTGATATGCGTTTCACTTCCTTGTTCGCCTGGAGAATTTTTTTTTTTTTGATTTAAAGGAGTAGTAGATGACTCACAAAAATAATTCCACCACAAGTTTCTGTTGAGGGGTATACATTTTCACAAAATTGACCAGCTAAACCCTCTGGACAGAGGCATGTTGAGCAATTGTTGGGATTTGGATAGCCGTTACGTAGACAGGGTAGTGGATCACATTTCTTGCCACACTCATATGCAACATTTATCTGGAAATGACACTGATTGGTTATAGAATTTGATGATGTGAACAAAGTTGAAATTTTACCAGGGGAAATTCCAAATTTCCGAATTAATACATTTTCTAGAAATATTATGTTATACTACTTGTTAGAATTAATCCACTCATCAAAACTTAATTAGGATAATAAAAAGTAGGTAGTTAGAATAAACAAACTCATTATCAGGTAAATCAGGTATATTTTTATTTCTAACACTTATATTCACAGTTCATATGCGATGTCCAAAGCTGAAAAAACGAGAAAAGGGCGAAAAAATCTCAACAAAAAATAAATTGCTATTAAAATAGGCAAATCCTAATACAAAACGCTGCGAATTCTGAATTATTTTTTTTTTTTTATAATTTAAAAATTTTCTGTGCTGAACTTATCATCTAGTAATATTTACACCTTATTTCTCTCTGAAAATTTAAAATTTTGCTTTTCTATCGAAAAATTCAATGCAATTTCAAATTCAAGGTTTTTTTTAAAACTTTGAACGTTTTTTTTAACTTTGGACATCCCACTAGGTCGACTTATATCAGAATTTTTTTAATTTTTAAACAGTAATGACCATATATTTTCCCTTGCCATAGAAAATTTTTTTTAAATCTCC
>LR549274.1:0-24536 GCA_900536415.3 Caenorhabditis sp. 38 MB-2015 | reverse complement strand
CCCCCCCCCCAAAATCATTTCACATACCGCTTGATAATCCAAAAACGAAGGGCCAGCTCTTTGACCAATTGTAGATTGTTGTGCTTTTTCCAATGTCCGAATTGTTGGGGTATATGGATCCGAAGCAAAACCATATGGACCATAATGCATAACACTTCCAGTATCATATGGCAAGTCAAAGGTGTCTGCATGATTATCATCCACTGCTTGGAAATTGTTCCATCTAGCGATAGGAATGTTGTTGTAGTTTATAGCGATGTGGCGTTCCTGAAAAATCACTTTTTTTTTTTTTTTTAGAAAATCGAGTAATTCGAAATAAAGTTCCTACTTACCTGATCTGGTCTAGCTTGCTCATGAAAAATTCCCAGAGAATGCCCAATTTCATGACTAATAATCCCGACCACATCACATCCTGGTGTGCTGATAGAAATACCTTGTGTACCTCCAACTTTTCCTACAAACGAGCTACATCCTCCGCCATCAAAGAATTCTAGGCGATTAACATTTGGACCACCTTCTTCGAATCGTATACATGTATGAAGTTGCCAAAGAATCATAGCTTCACGGATTTTGTTGCGAGTTTTCTGTGGGATACTATCTGAGAAGTCGAAGCTTATTGGTATAGCTGTGTCCCATTTTTTGTAGAGTGGACTTTTTCCGACTTTTCTTTTTTCACGCTTCCCTTCTAGGAATCGTTCTTCAATTATTTTGATCTGCTGCTCTGATAAATCCACATCTCCTTGGAAATATTCATCAATATTATTCACGGAAAGCTCATCGTGATGTGGCTTGGAGTTCGATTCACGATGAATATTTTGGAAGAAATCAAACCCATCGTTTTGAATGAAACTTTGCTTGCTGAAAAATATATATTAGCTAATCACAAAAAAACATAAAACGAGAAAATAACGGACTTTTCAACTTGATCATTCAATAACCGTTTAATATGCTCCAGTTGTTTTCGAGAAGCTTTTGGTACTCTAGCGCAATTTGAAATCAAAAAAATGTAGAAGAATAGAATATACATAGAGAAAAAGAACAAGTGAGGTTCGGTTTCACTTTCGATGCTTTTGCCTTGATCGCCTCGGCTGACAGACAGAGAAATAAAAGAAGAAGAAGGGAGAAGAATAAAATCTTATGATGACGATGAAGATTGGAAGAGGAGAATCAGATGAGTCATAAACAGTTTTTGTAAAATGGTCGCGTCGCATTGTTAATTTGAAGTTTAACAAAATCGAGAAACTAGTCAAGGTGTGATCACATTTGAGATAGTTTTGTTAGAAAAGTAGTAAAAAATCTGGGTGAAAGGTCATAAGGTTATTTTTTACTGTGATTTTTCTGTTCAGAAAAAAAACAGAGCAGGGTTTTCGAATTTTGGTTGTTGTAAAACAAATCTGGGGTAAAAAAAAAACATAGCGTCGACTTCGACTTGAAATTTTTCCGCAGTAGAAAAAATCCGAGAACAATATAATCTAAAAGAATGGTCCAGTAAATAAAAACAACCCGTCCCTGCCAGCTCGGATATGGACAATAGAAAATCAAGAGATTTAGAGAAAAAAATCTGAAAAGGGTCTCGAAAGGTGTCCCTGTCGAATGTTGCTAACAAGGGAATGGTGTGAAAATAATCTGGAGTTTTTTGACGAGACTTATATCATTCGATAGTATTTAGAACGCTGATCAACTTACTGTTTTTTTTTTGCGAAACGAGATTCCCAATGCTGAAATTTCAGCTTCAAAGTTTGTAGTGAGGAAACGAAAAACCCTGTATAGAAGCAATTTTGAAGAATGTGACCTAACTATAGGGTAATCCAGTATGAAAAATAATTCTGCAATATTTATTTTCTTCAAAAGTTTCAAAACCGAGCTGAAAATTTCAGATCCTGGAAATTTTTGGCAAAAAAACAGAAAAACGAAATGAAAACAATTTCACGTATTATTTTCACGTTTTTTATTATTATTTCTGTTTGTCCGTTTACATTTCTTTTTGTCGTTACAGAAAAAAATTTAACTTTGCTGGAAGTGCTGTAATTTTTCATTTCTATGCAAAACTGATCATCCAGATGTGTTCAGGAGGAAAGATAACCATATAGTCTAGCTCAATAGCCCCGTTTTTCATGGTTTTTCGAGAATTTTTTGTATTTTCAGTGTAAAATTCAAGGCTGAAAAATTGGGACTAGGGTAACCGTTTTGCAAAAATGAACGACGGGATGTTGATCAGCGTCCAAAAACAACAATCAGTGTTTAGGAACAATAGAGAGCACAGAGAATAAAAGAAAAAAAATTAGGATTAGTAAAAATGCAAAAATAATCCCAGGGAATATTTTAATGGATGGATTGGGAAAATGGGCTAACCTTATGTCTATAATGAGTCTTACGTACATGTGGACCGAAAAAAATATGATTACGCAAACATTTTATTTCTCAAAAGCTGGACTAACAGAAGCTATGTTTCAAAACACTTCAATCTTCCAAAGATTTTCATAAAAATTTGTGACTTAAAAGAAATTAATCTTTTAGACTATGAAATTCAATATTTCATGATTTGTGTCAGAAATGTTGCCATACAAAAACAAATGGAAGGTGAAAACAAAAGATATATTTCTATTAATGTGAGATATGTCTAATTGATTATCTTTTGCAAATTGATGAATAAATCCTGTTTAATGTATGGCTTCTTGGTGTGAGTTTTTGACAATGAACTATGTAGTATGAATCATATTATCAATTACCTTTGTTCAATCATGAAAAGGAGATTATTGTTACTAAAAAATTGTGACTGTGTCATTGAAAAATAAAATACAACATTTGTCAATTCTGTGAAATAATTCTTTGCATTGTTCATAGTTGATATTAGGGTAATTTATGAAATGGTCCGGTCTATAAGGTGTTCCATTAATAAATAAAACACATATTTTTTTTAGACTAAGATGAAAATGAACAGTTTTGGATTAATTCCTATCAATTTGTTACATGATATAAAAATACACCCAAAACTTTTCTCACATTCCAACAACTGAAAACTGGTCACAGCTGTCAAGGTAAGTTCATATCAGCAGTTCTTTCAGAATGTTTCTTCATATTTATTCAGATGTCCTTCCGATTTTTTGGGTTTCCACTTGAAATTCGGATGATGGTTATAGATAAAATGTGAACAGTGGGTGGTTTTTCGAATTTCGACAGCAATCATTTCTACAGGTTGAACTTCTCCAAATGCTCGACATCTTGTAACAGAGAAGCAAAAAATTCAGAAAATTATATGTTCTTATAGATTACAAAAACAACTTTTTCGTTGTAAAAGAAGTGAAATAGGCTACAACTTTAGAATTGAGAAACTGTTAGTTATATATGTTTTGAATAAAGTTCTTCTATGAGGTTTTTTTTATTGTTTTTTTTTCTCTGGAAAGTCTTAGTTTTAATCATGGGCATCAAAAGCAGCCCGTTCAATGAAATTGAACAGGGTTTGAAGGTTAAAAATAGAATAAAAAAAATATTTTTCAAATCAAACTCAACTTTTTCATAATCGGGAACATCAACATAGCTCTAATCCATTTGGCCTCATATTTCGCATAGTTCTGCCCGAAAAAAGATGCTTCATTTTTTTCTTGAGACCTCGAATAAGGGTTTTCAATACTAAAACTCCTTCTGGGATGATAAAAGTTTTCCCAAATGTTTTCTTCGAAAAAAAAAAACATCCCTATTTTAAGAATGTTATCTCAAATATGATGAATTTCCAAAAAAAAGAACAATTTCAGAATTTTTTCTCAGATATTTCTTTTCCGAGATATCGTTCTACAAAAAGTTGAGCATTTTTTCTAAGGCGTAACTGTGCAAAATATGAGATCAAACGGATTATTTTGATACGGTTTTTTTCTACCTTTTTTGTTTGAAAACAATAAACTCAAGCTTTGAAGAAATATGTTCAAACTACTGGATTTTATGAGCCAAAAATCGTGAAAATTGAGAACTGTTTATATACAAAAATAACATAAGTGAATTAACCAACTGGATTTGGAATATGTGAATTGTGACGCTAGAAACATCGTTGGCAAAACAAATTTGTATTCACCGGACTCTGAAAATTTCCAACATCACATACTTGTGAAACAACTTCAAAAAATCAACCTCCGGCGATTCAGCCCAATCAAAAGAAGTACCACAGTTATGACAGAGATGTAGAATATCATGAGCATGACGAGATAGGAAACTGCTAATTTTATTTCGACACCATAATAGTCAAACATGATGAAAATTAGAAGAAGGAGTAGTAATTTGAACATATTTGACAGGACCTAGGTAGTAAAATTTAAAATTCGGTGTGACAAAGGAAAGCAAAATAAATTAGGTAATGGTTATGGGAATATCGGAGAGAACAACAGAGGGGGGGGGGATAATTTTGTGCGCGGCAATTGGAGGGGGTAAAGGAAATTTTTTTGGTGGATGGGGTTTCATATAAAAAACAATCTGGAAAATGTTTAATTCGTTTTCTTTTTGTTTTTAATCGAAAAATCAATGATACCAAATACCGAGAATTTGTGAAATTTTCTCCGTTCTCCAAAAATCGGGTTGTATTGATTTTTTGAATTAAAAAACTATGGTCAACATTGAAAAATTATATCTTAGAGAAAAGCGTGAAAATATTAGACGTAAAAAAAGGTGAAGATCAACTAATTAAAAATAAAAGGTTAAAAAACCAATATTTACCAGAAAACTTAGTTTTTTAGATAGAAATGGGACGGTGCTTACGGTGTCTTTCCTTCAAATGCTGGGGCATGAGCCATTTGCTCATCTTCTTCTTGGGATACAAAAACACTTATGGTTTTTATCAAAAATGAAAGGTTAATAAAACCATTATTTATTAGGAAAAATAGTTTTTTAGATCAAAAAGATCCAAATTTTTAACTATGAAATGATTTTTTCCCGATTACTAGCATTTTCGATAAAAGGGTTTTACCATAAAAATGTGATCATTCTTTCAAGAGGAGCTTGTCAACTCCCCGTACCCCATCTTTGATAAAACCAAAATTGACCAGCAAAGTTTGTCACCAATAAGGCTAATACTTGAGAGAAAATAATCACAAATAACAAAATGTGAATTTTTCCAAACCATCAGATGAAAAACCCTTTAAGGGTCACATTAAATCAAGCATCTTTCTCTCTCAGTCTCTGTCTCTTGCTACTTTTTTCTGAAATATCTATATTCATCAGAATTCAGCTAGTATAGAGTCAGAAATATTGAGATCTTCAGTATTCTCGTTTTTACATTCGATAACTTTCAGAATTAACAAAATTTTATGGTATACATAAATGTTTACATATAACTTAAAAACAACAACAGCAAAAAACAAGCCGAGATCTCGTTGTGTTCGTGAGATCAGCGACAAATTGGGCACAACAATAGGAGAAAGAGAAGTCACACGAATCTGAAAATGTTTGAATTTATATACTGAGCTTAGAATCACAAACCTGTAGTGTATCCTGATGATATGTAAACATAATAATTTTCAGCATAATAAATGAAATTTCCAACATGTTTGGTAGAGAACTTCGACAAAATATAACAAACAGGTAAGTGAAAATAAACGAAGAAAAACTGAATATAACAAAATCTTGGTGATAGACATGTGAACATACATAGGACAACATCGGATACGGTTTTAGGAATTAGATAGTTCTGGAAAATAGGAATAAGTTCTCAATTGGCCTGCGCTGAAATATCTACATACCTGTAACGATATCTGAACCAATGTAAACCGAAGGCCAAGACATGAAAAATCATGAAGATAACCATCACAACAAGTTGGTACATTGCAGCAGCACAAACTTCGGCATCTCTGCCATAAAAGACGACAATCAACACAATGAGAATATACTCCAACATGCTTGATTTTCTTGTTTTCGAAGGAAAAATGAGTTTTTTACATGTGAATCTGAAATCATCAATCACTAGGGTTACGGAAAATAAAGTAAAATCGTGACAAAACACTATGAAGTTGTATATACTTTTTTTCTGACTAAAGAAATGAGAAGGGGGGCAAAATCAACTTAATATTAAAAAAGAGCATGACCCCATATTACACCTAGTAGGTGATCTATTTTTCCGTTCTCACAAAATTATATATAGTTTTTTTTTGACTAGTTGTGAACTACATTATGAGCTACTCAATATTATAATTGATAGTTTTCGGGTGAGTTTTTACATGCCACAAAAAATATCCCCGTTAAGTACTTTCAAGCTATAAAAAATCATTGAATGATATACATTTTTCTTGAGCGAACTTTTGAGCTCAATTTCTAGCTAACCAAAATAAGTTTTGGAGAATAAGATGCACAAGTTTTATTGAGCGTCTTAAGAATCTCATTGAAAATAATTTCTGTTTTTTGATATTTTGGTTTCAAGTCAAAGAATCCCTGTTCGATCGAAGATTATTTTTTTAAACGAAACCTTTGATTTTTATTTTAAAGATTTCGGTTAAAAAGCATACATTCCAGGATATATCCTAATCTGGGACTCAAAAAAAAAATTGTGGAAGACCTCGAGTGTGAGCTATGGAGAGGTGACAGGCTGCTCTTACAAAAAGGGCACTTTTTAAGGTACATTCCTATCCTTTGATGGTTATACCTTCTCCACGTACATACTAGAACATTTAAAAATCTTGAAACGGAAAACTTAAATCAAATTTGGTCGTCCCTAGCGTTTTCTAGTACGTGCTAGAAACCACTTTCCAAACATTTTAAAGTGAAAAAATGTGAAACAAAAACCCAAAATGTCGTTCTCTTTCGTCGAAAAAATCAAAAAAAAGTAGCGAACAATCGTAAACAATGTGCTGTCCCCTTTTCATATAACAAACTGGCAGCAACCGACACCCATCTTCCCCCCACCTTTCCACCCTTCCAAATGTGTGTGAACATGTCGGTGTGTATATAAAACTTCTGGTCATAACCATAAAAATATGCAACTATGTTTTTTGTTTATTAATTTATAATAATAAATCAAATCAATTATGGAGGGGCCCGTGCAAATACAACCACACATTGTTTTATGTTTTAACAACATTTCAAAAAGAGACACCGCATTTATTATTTTCTCACATTAAATCCGGTAGCTGGTCTTTTTTCTTCTTTTTCTTCTTCTCAGCAATAATGTATATGACATGATGCTTCTTCTTTGTTTTTTTTTCATTTCTAAACCAATCACAAAACTTATTTAGGCCACGCCTATTTTTTTCGAAGCTCAATTACTTCTTCATTCTTTTTGTTTTCAAACCCTCTGGTTGAAGTTTAAAGAATACTGTAGTTCTGAATCCCTTTTTTTTGCATGATGTACTGATTTTAAGCTAGTTTAACTCAGAATTTAGAGGTCTATCCTAGCATAAGAGTCCCTTTTGTCGCTTTTCAGAATGACCAAAATCTCAAAACCAAGATAAGTACTATAGGGACCAGTCTTGGAACTTTTAAAATCCGGACCATGTTCCAAAATCAGGTTCTAATTTTTTTTTTTTGGAGGTTGTTATGCAGTTTGATTATTCCAGACCTGTGAATTTTCTTTGATCTACTAAATTTGTCCTGTTCATTTTTTATACGGTAGCCAAACTTCATAAAAATCAAATTTTCAATACGAAAAATCAGTTTTCATACAAACTTGTACTGATCTTCGCAAATGTGATATTCGAAAAAAATGTGTTTTTTGTATAAAAGTACCTGCTATTATTCCAAAACAAATTAAAATTCCCTTGGCTAGATCTAGGTGCTCTTTTATTTTATTTTTTTCAAATTCCAATAATAGTTACCTACCTACCTACCTACCTGTTAACGAGAACCCACAACCAATTTCCGGGAGACCTTTTCCTTTCATTTCTTGTTACGGATATAACTCTTTTCTAGTTCTGACCAATTAAAAATGTTTATTATTATCATCATACATATACACACTTATATTTTTTAATGTCGAACGAATATTTCCGTTTGCACTTCCTTTTGATTTCCGGCATTATGAAAATTGGTTAAACAATTTGTTGCTGTTTCAGGTGGGCAAACGAAAAATGAGCGGTTTTCGTGTTGAAGATTTGTTGTCGGATCGGGAGAAAGAGTCGGATGAGTCGACTAGTAAATCGGGTGGTGAGTTGAAAAATGGGCCAACCTGAGCCCACCCAAAACCTCTTATTTTCAGAAACTCCTAACTCCATCAAGCCAGTCCGTCGCCACAAGGTCCGTCGCGCTCGCACAGCGTTCACATTCGACCAACTTGTCACTCTTGAGAACAAATTCAAAGCCTCCCGCTATCTCAGTGTTTGCGAACGGTTCAATTTGGCTATCCAGCTTCAACTCAGCGAAACCCAGGTCAAAATATGGTTCCAAAATCGTCGCACCAAATGGAAGAAGCACAATCCTGGACAAGACGCCAATGCACCACAAACGCCACCAAGCTCTGATGAACTTCCACAAACCATGAATAATGCTAATTTACAACCTCAGGTCACCACTTTTACACCCTTGGTGAGTATAGTTCTCTGATTTTTTTAAATATATAATATTTTTTTTGCAGCTTCCACTTCATTTGCTTCCACAACTCCCAATTTCATTGGACCTCTACAAATTGAACTCAATGTTTTTGCAACAACAAAAAACTGGTTTAAGCTGAACGAATTAACCAATTTGTTGATGTTTTGACGGGTCTTTTTTGATGAAAAAATAATAATTTCGGCTTCACATATCCTCTTCTTCCTCCATTTTACTTCTCCTTTAAAAATGTATTGGATCCTATCTTAACCATAAGATTTTTATACGTTTGTTTTTATGTGCTATAATGTTTCATTTAATCGGAATAAAATTTAATGATGATTGGAATCACATTGATTTGTTTTTGAAGAGGGCAAAAATGTGACCGAAGACTATGAAACATCGGTTGCCCTTTTTGATATATTTGAAAACAAAAGATTGTCACCCGTCCCATGTAGTCATTGAATCAACAAACGGGAGGTGTTGTCTTCTCCTTTTTCGCGCCAAAGAATTTTTTTTTTGCTTGGCATTCACACGAATTCTCGTTTTTGTTGGAAAATACACATGAATGGAAATGGGTGATAATAGAAGGGAAAATTTGTTTGAACAACAATACTAGTACAATTTTTTCTAAATTTCAAAAGTTCATGAGAATTTCTAAGGGTATAATGGAAAGGAAAGGTATTCAGAATTTTCGTTGAAAAGTTTAGGTTCTATTTAATTACAGTGGTGATCAAATTTTTGTACCTTATTGGTTAAACCTTCATAACTTGGCTCAAAATATACCGTTTGGCTCCATAATTTGCACAGATATGCACTAAGGTGTTAAAAAAGTGCTCCAGTTTTTGTAAGACCATATTTGAAAATGAAAACCTGGAATTTTTTTCTAAAATGTTCATTGTTTGAGTCAGTTTCTCCACTATTTTCAATCAAAAAATGCTTTAGGTTTCTGTTCAAAAATTCTGGGAAAGAGGAAAACATTTCTTGAAACAAAAATATTGGTCAGTTTGTGAGTCATTAGAAATACATTTATATGTTTTCTGCCAAAGTTTGAAATAAATTCGTTCACATAAAAAAATGATTTGCAAATTTCATTCGGGAAACTTTTCACCAATCCAGAAAAGCGTTTTGGCAAAAAGCTGGAAAAGGTTTTTTAAATCTAAATTTTCATTTTTGAGCTAAGTCATGACGATTTGATCTACAGGCTAGAAACTCTTGATAACTATTTTACTCGAAAGATTTTTTGACATTTTTAAAAATCTTATAATATTATGAGAAATGAAGGCTATTTTTCAAATTCCAAAAATCGATGTATTGCTTCAAAATGTTACTTTTAGAAGTCAGACCAAGGTGTTTTATTTTTTGAGTTCTAGCAAAATTAGGGTCCTCGAATACGGATACCAAAAATGTGTATTGGAACCTAATCTAAGTCAGTGTTTTCATTCTTATAACAACTACATATACACATAATTTGTTTAATAATAATAATATCCATACAACCACATACATAACTAATTCAAATTAACAGAGAGCGCGCTCGCGCCCGAGCGGCACATTCAAAAAGTTGTTCAAAAACCCACAGCTGTTCATCCTCTAATTTTCTTGGGTGTGGTGTTGGGGTGGTCATATTATTATTTTCCCATAGTCGTTTATTGTATCCGAATGTCATCACATTCAAAATATCAAATAACTTGACACCCGTCTGCAATAAGAAAGGAAAGGGAGAAACGAGCGAGAGCAGGAGCAAATTATATATTTATGATGATTTTTTCTCTCAGAATTTTGTGTGGGGATGGATTATGTTTGGATAGGGGTACTGTAAGGTTCAAAGTGCGGCACGGGGAGATGATGAATTGCTCTTAAAAGAAAGAGCACATTTTTTAAAGTTCAAAGTTTCTAAATTTGAAAACTAGGATTTTTTGTGAAAACCCCTTCGACGGTTATACGTTCAAAATGGAAGCCTCATATTCAATGAATTTTGAACTTGGCGTGACAAAACTTTGTTTTTGTATTTTTTGAAGCCGACATACCAAATTCAGGATTCCGTATTTTAATAACACTGCAAGAAATATAAAAATTTAAAAATTGATTTACATATTTAATTCCAATAAAAAATCCTTATCTGGTTAATATAAATATTAAATTTATCTTCGAACCATGATCCTAGCCACAATCATTAATTGGTGTGCCTGGCATTCATTAGAATTGTATGATCTAGGGGATCTAGCCTAAGCCTAAGTCTAAGATTATAATTCTTCTGACCCTGCCCTCATTTCGAACCTGATCTATGAAACTTTTGGATGAAATCAGGCCAAGCTTGATTTTCGGACGTGATCTAGAAAAGTTCGGCATGAAATCCGGCCTTGTCACATTTTTGGACCCTGTGCAGCTCGATATACGGACGTCATCTGAAAAAGTTCGGCGTGAAATCTTGCCCAGTTCTAATTTTGGACCTGATGTTTTCTTTCATTAGTTAGTCTTTGATAAATCTACTTTTTTTTAAATTGAATTTGTTTTTTGAATCAAAAGTACTTTTCAGAAATCGATTTCAACCTGCTTCAAAAAAGAATTTAAAAAATCCATTTCATATTTCTCAAGGGGGTAGTTATCCATCTCCAACCACAAAATAAATGATAGAGTGACAAATGATGTTCCAACAACAACCAATTACATGGCCGTGCGGCACTTGTTGCTCATTTGTCAATCGGCCTCGTTTTTGCCAATTGATGATCGACTGACTGACTACTCATTTGTCGAGTTTCGATGAAGATGGAAGAGTTTTTTTTTCGTTCTCGTGTTGGAGCGGATGAGAAAGATATAACAAGTGGAAAGACATTTTATCACACAATTATCTCTTGGCTTTGTTTTTTCGTGTTTGATGATCATTATTTTCGATGGATTGGTAGAGGGGTTATCAGAACAGTTGAGAAAAATGTGTACCATTTTTAATTTTTCAGAATTTTTGAAAAGGTTTCTATGCAAAAATTAGTGCATAATGTTTTGGCCATGAAATATTTATTCGAAAAAAGGAAAACTACAAATGAATTTTCGATAGTAAAAAAAACGGAAAGTTCAGAGACTTCTTAGGTTTTCTATTTCTATGGATATCTGTTTAATACTTTATGTGAAAAGGCTGCGATGAAGTTTCTAAAGTCCGATACGCGTTTTGTTCATTAAACCTGATATGAAAAAACGGACAACACTGAAGTTAGCTATTTAAAATATTTGGCTTTGAAGCCTGATAGTGAGAAAATTTAAAGGAATGAAAAATAAACTTTGCGAAAGGGTTCAGGACACTCCTCATAACCTAGAAAAAATTATGGGCGCCCACAATTCACCTAGCCGCCCCCCTAGGCCTTAAAAACATCAATTAAAGGGGGTCACTACTAATGAAACCACCCATAATGCATATCTCAGGAACCAAGACACTTAGCCTAACGAAACTTCGCAAAAGAGTTGAGGACCCTACTGGTACTCCAGAAAAAAATAATGGGACCCCCCGATTTAGGTAGCCACCCCCTAGGCATTAAAATGTAAATTATAGGGGAACGATACTAATAAACCTACCCCAAACTCATATCTCAGGAACCGAAAAATTTGCCCAACAAAACTTTGCAAATGGGTTCAGGGTACTACTGGTAACCCATAAAAAATTATGGGAGCCCTCCTTAACCCTAGCCACCCCCTAGGTATTAAGATGTAAATCATAGGGGGACGCTACTAATAAACCTACCCCAAACTCATATCTCAGGAACCAAAAAATTTAATCTAACGAAACTCAAATGGCTTAAGGACACTACTGGTAACCTATAAAAAAATTACGGGCGCCCCCGATTAAGGGAATGGCGCCTTAGGCGCTAAATAGCTAATATTAGGGGGTTATAACTAATAAAATGACCCTAAAATCATATCTGAGGAACCAAAAAATTTGATCTAACAAAACTCGGCAAATGGGTTAAGGACACTACTGGTAACCTATAAAAAAATTATGGGAGCCCTCCTTAACCCTAGCCGACCCCTAGGTATTAAAATGTAAATAATAGGGGGACGCTACTAATAAACCTACCCCAAACTCATATCTCAGGAACCAAAAAAATTTGCCCAACAAAACTTTGCAAATGGGTTCAGGGTACTACTGGTAGCCCAGAAAAAAATTATGGGACCCTTCCTTAAACCTAGCCGACCCCTAGGCATTAAAATGTAAATTATAAGTGGGACGCTACTAATAAACCTTCCCCAAACTCATATCTCAAGAACCAAAAAAATTTGCCCAACAAAACTTTACAAATGGGTTCAGAGCACTACTGGTAACCCATAAAAAAATTATGGGACCCCTCCTTAACCCTAGTCACCCCCTAGGCATTAAAATGTAAATTATAGGGGGACGCTACTAATAAACCTACCCCAAACGCATATCTCAGGAACCAAAAAATTTAAGCTAACCAAACTTGGCAAATGGGTTCAGGGCACTACTGGTACCCCAGAAAAAAATTATGGGACCCCTCCTTAACCTTAGTCACCCCCTAGGCATTAAAATGTAAATTATAGGGGGACGCTACTAATAAACCTACCCCAAACGCATATCTCAGGAACCAAAAAATTTAAGCTAACCAAACTTGGCAAATGGGTTCAGGGCACTACTGGTACCCCAGAAAAAAAATATGGGACCCCTCCTTAACTTTAGTCACCCCCTAGGCATTAAAATGTAAATTATAAGTGGGACGCTACTAATAAACCTTCCCCAAACTCATATCTCAAGAACCAAAAAAATTTTCCCAACAAAACTTTACAAATGGGTTTAGAGCACTACTGGTAACCCATAAACAAATTATGGGAGCCCTCCTTAACCCTAGCCGACCACTAGGCATTAAAATGTAAATTATAAGGGGGACGCTACTAATAAACCTACCCCAAACTCATATCTCAGGAACCAAAAAAATTTGCCCGGGAGGGTAGCAATCGAAACGGTACAAAAAATTTGAAAAGGAAAACATTTATTTAGGGCCAGGATGTTCAAGGGATTTTTATGTTCAGGATGTTGGATGGTTCCAAACAATTCAGTCTAAAGCTAAAATGTCTTCGAAGATTAGTGTTCAAATTTTGAAAATCCATTTATTCAGAATATAAATTTACAATAAGTTATCCGATTCCAGATTACCAGGTTCTAAAATTGAGTTTCTAAATTGGTGCAACTTACTTTAACATTTATAGCAAATATTGTCCAAATCACCGGTTCATCTTGTTGATAGGTTACGAAATTCGATATTCATTTTTTCCTGTTTTTTTCTCTGTAAATCATTTGAATTCCTAAAACAAAACAAAAATAATATAACTTTTCTTTCTACAAGCCTCGAGCTACGACAATTTTACAATACATATTTTATATATTTATATATTTAATACATAATAGGCACATTAAATACACATATTGTAGGCGACTGCTTTGGACAAGAAATAATTTGTGAAAGATTGAATTTAAACTGGAAAATCGGTGAGATCACTGAAGAAGAAATCGCTTTTGAAAATATTGAACGTCTTCGACACTTGACTATCCTCCCGACGGCGTTCGGTTATTTCCTAAAAAAAAAACAATTTTTTTAGCTAAACTAGAAAACTTTGCGGATTTTTTAAACTTACATCAACGGCTGATGCAATACTGCTAAGTCTAGTGATTCTACCAGCATAGTTAGGATTTGTATTATCGTATTTTTCAGCATAATAACTGTGTAGATCTTCAGCGAGACGGATTTCCACTTTCTCTGCTGTTGCGCGAGTTTCATCAGTGACACCAGGAAGATCTGAAAATCAAAGAATATATTTCCAATAAATTTTAGAAGACAACTCACTTCCAACACTCCACATAATACTCATCATCATGTACATTAATTCAAACTCAGTTGGTTGCAATTTTTTAAAAGGGTTCACAAAGATAAGTCTGAACTTATCCATACTACCTTTCAAGAAACTGAAAAATATCAGATTATTTAATGATATTCATATAAATATATCCTACTTTTTCACTTGATTCGCATCCATATCACTAATATTCTCCAATTTCACCACAGAGATACCAAAATTCACAATTTGACCATTTAAAGTGACCGTACGCTCATCAGCAATGTTATATCCAAGTTGTTTACATGTCACATAACACCGATCAAGTTCATAAAATCTAATCCAAAAATGTTTGAAAATGATCCATTTTTGATGTTTTGGAAGTTGTGCGAACATTTTGATCGACATACAGAATCGTGCAATATGCTCGACTTCAATGCAATGATTTCTCATGAAATCTTCCATGTCAAGAGGTTGATTCTCAGAATTCTGCAAAAAAAATTTATATATATATATATTGGAACACTGCTATTTTTTGAACTTTCGATATTCCAAATCGGTTTATTAACAGGATAATCTCGAACAGTAACTAACCACCCACAAGTCTGAGTCATGTACAAAAATGACTAATCTGATTTGGATATTGGCTAGACTAAAAATAGTAGATTTAAAAATGATGAATGTTGAGATAGACACAAAATTGGATTTTTTTCAAAGTTGATTTGTGAGACTAAACTGTATGAATGATGTGTTTACAAGCCAAAATTCAATCTGTTAAACGTGCTCTAATGCTAAACACGTATTTTCTATTATCAGATGACGTTAGAAGCAAAAATGAATGTCACAACCGGTTTCTTCAGATCCAATACCCAGATAAAGTTTTCAAACAAGTTTTGGAAGCTCATCAAATTTTGAACAAGGTTACTGAATATACAGAGCTTTAGAACCGTGACTTACAGTTTTTGAAAAAAACTCCTCAAAATGGAGAACAACTAGGTGATATTGATTTTTCACGTAAACAAGCTGCCCCCCATGTTTCACCTGTTTCATGTGAAAAAGTGACAAAAACAGATGTTTTTCTCAATTTTAGATTTGAACAATGTTTTCTCAATTTTTTATATTGTTTTTGGAGGTCTAATGAAATCAAACAGCATAAATATATCCAGTTTTGGTTAAAAATTCTCAAGTTCAAAAATAGGGTTGAATATTGTCTCATGTGTTTTACGTTGTTCAATTTTAACAAAATATTTTTTTTTTATCTCAGGAAAAGAATTTTTGAAATTACTATATGGTAGCAAAACCTCGGTCACGTTTCTAACAGTCCAAAAAAATTGAATTGACATTTGTCGTAACATCAAAGCTAGTCTAGGTGATTTTTTGGGAGGCCTATTCTCCAAATTGTAATACAGTCCTACAGGTGCTCAAAAGAGCCCATATGGTGAGGGAAAAATTGAAAGAACACTGCTATTGAAAAATTAAAACTCTTACGATCTTAGGACCTTAGAAATAAGAAAATCATAAGTGATTTTAGGATCATTTAATACTCACCACATTGCTAGTCGGCCACTGCTTATTATGTTCCTGATAAGCCAACAAAGCCTGCTGACAAAGTGTAAGTGGAATTCCATAAAAGTTGGAAGTCATATGATTGGTCGTAGTTGTCTGATCAAAAAGTGCATCAATAATCGGTGTGATTCGTGTCTGCACATTCGTATGAAGATCAGCAGTGGCTTGTTGTGCTGCCATCGACCAAATTGAACTATTGTCTATGGGTTGTTGTGGTTGTTGTTGTTGTTGTTGTTGGGGTGGTTGTGCCACCGCGGCGTATTGGAATGGTGGTGTCATTTCATCAGTGCTCGACAAATCCGTGTAAGAGTAATTGTTAATAGGCTGCGGAGCCATTAACGGTGGTGGAGCTACTGTTGCTCGTCCAACTTCTTCAATAACACTTTGATGAAACGGTTGAATATTCGAGACCTGAGCTAGATCACCATTCGGCTGATACTCTTCGGGTGAATAATTTTGTGGTGGATGTTGTGGAGGAAGAACACGGTCAAATTTGTCCTGTGAAACTTGTTGATTCTGATAATAATGATAGGAGGTTTCTGGAGAGTGGCCAACACTGTCAGTTTCAGTGCTAGAATCTTTCTCATTCTCCGATTTGGATTGAACCATCTCCTTGCGCATTCCAACACGCAAACATTTATCAAATCGACAACTTCTGCATGAGTATCTTTTATCTGAAAAAAATTTATCTTATTCATCATATATTTTTCATAGCCTTTGAAACCCGGAACAAGAACTAAATCCTCTCTATGACAAACTAGATTAAATCCGGATAAAAATAATCTGCTGCACTAATTCTTCCTTATCCCGATGAGTCATGATCTATTTAAAAAAAAACTCACTGAATGAAACTTCACATCGTTTTTCAAATCGGCATTTATAACGCAAGTTCATGGTGAGGGTACGGCGGAAAAATGCGGCACATGCGCGGCAACATCGGATACCAAAATGTTGTCCGTGTGCTTCGGTTTCGCACACAAGACACGACATTTTTGATGGGGGCACTTTGAACTTGGAAGTCTTGACTCGGATGACCTGAAAGTTAATCTTGTTGAATATAGAAATAGAGTAAGGAAAAATTAAAAAATGAAGAATCGCTCAAACAACATAGATGTAGATTTTATTAATTTATTTCAATGAGAGAGGGTCTAATTCGAAAAAAAAGGTACTTATTTTTTTCTGAAAAAAACATAATTCGACAATTTTTAACACGATTATCCTATTTCAGATCTTATTCAAGTGTACCTAAGATTCTAGTTCAAAAAATTGAAAAAAAAAATATTATGAAACTTTCGAATTAAAACCATTTTCGAAATTTAGACGAAATATTTTTATGAGAAATGTTTAATTTTTGTTTCAAACTTCAAAATGACCGGATTTTATTCAGAAAGTGTAAATAAGATTGAACCCCTTCAAATTTCAATTTCAGGATATATTTTTGCCAGATTTCTATATATTTTTAGACCCTTAAAACATACCTGAACATTTTTTTTTGTGTGATAAACATACTTTTTCTTGATGTTCATTAGGAAACTAAACACTAACACGAAAAATAATCCCACATATTTTTAACACGATTATCCAATTTCACCTAATCGTAAACATTTTTGCTTTTCTCCGGAAATCTGATTAATATCATTTTTAGGTCCTTTTCAGGTCCAGTTTTGTATGAATTTCTACTTCCAGTTTCAGAATTCATAAAAACAATCAATTTCAGGTTATACTCTGGAACTATATTTGAAAACAATAATTTTTTGAATTCTTATACAGAACTAAACACTAACAAAAAATAATTCTACAATTTTTTAACGCATTTTCAAATATAGCTAAAAATATAGCCTAATTTCATATAATTCCCGTGAGAAAAAAAAATTATCTCAAGCAATCCAAAAATAAAAGAACAACCTAGATACTCGACAAAAGAGGTAGTTTGGTCAGAATGAGCAACTAGGTAACCAGGAAACCAGGTGAAAGTGCAAAAATACAATTGGATTTAGGGAGAGCAGACAGGCACGAAAAATCTGGCGTTTTCAAAATGAGTCAGCCTTCTTAGGCATATTAATGAAATTCAGTTTGGGTGGGGGTTTTTTTGAAAATTAAACTACTTTTTGACTTCATTTTTTAGCTATCAGTTTTTTTTTAGTAAAAAATCGTACTATAGTCTCGAAAATTCTAAATATTAGATAACGAAATCGTATCACTTCATATATAGAACAACGTGAAACAACCGGAAAGTTCAATTCTCCTCTTCTTATCAATTTTTTTGTTATTATGGTAAAAACGTCATATCGAAACAAACCACGGCATCATAAAAAATTGCGAAATTCAAACAAAGAACCAGCTAGAAAAAAACTAAAAAAAAAAAGAAAGAATACGATGTCTATATATGTTACCATGGAAATCTCAGAGACTCTCTTTTTCTTGTTAATCTGAGGTTTCGGCTAAATATTAGTCTTGTTTTTTCTTGCAGAAAGTGGGTGTTGAAAATTGGGGTTTTCAATTATTGATTTTGTTCAGGTGCGCGGAAGAGTACTTTTCGAGGGAAACATTTTCACCTGGGCGTGCGTAAAGTATAATTATAGTTCTGTCTCAGAAAAAAAATACAAAGAACAAAAAAAAAGAGGAGGGAATATTGTGAATGGCGGAAAAAAGTGAAAACTCATTAAATATTTTGATGGTAGAGAGTATTGACTTTTAAATAGTAAATATGATTTTATGAATTCAAAACTAGAGAATAGTACAAAATTTATTGAACGAAGTGCAAAATCTCACAAAGTAATTCAAAAAAAAATAGTAGAACTGCCTCTTTTTTCTAAAATCATCCTTTTTTTTCTCAAGTAAATATCAATACATTCGCCCGATGATTTTTTTCAAAAGAAAAAAAAACGCAGGATGAGGCAACTAGTTTTAGATTTCAAAAAAAAAGCAAAACAAAAATCAATACTGGACCCGAAAATCAATTTACACTAAGGTTATTACAATGAACCACTATTTGTTCAGACATTATTTGCCGAGTGAAACAGAAGAGAAAAGGTCTTTGAGTTATTGCGAAATCCTTCTTTTTTGCGTCATGATTTTGGAAAAAAAGTTTGATTTTTGTTTACTTTGGAAATTTTTTGGAATTCCCCAGAAGAAAAAAAACAAAAAATAAAAAAGACTTTCGATCACAAAAATCTTGAAAAATTAAGAAAATTGTTGGTTAAAAAGTTTTTAGACAGTTCGTCAAATTGTACACATCAAAGATGCATCGCGCGGGAAAGCGAAGACAACGAGAGAGAGAGAGACTTAGAAACAAGAGACTCAGAAAAACGGAAAAAATCGGAAGATGGGAGAAGGTAGACAAAGAATTAGCATCTCTATTGTTTAGTATTTTACATAAGCAATTTTCTGTTGTAAATTGAACCTACGACCTATTTATTCATTAAAAATATGAATAGATAAAATCTGGAAAATTAGGTGGCGCTAATTTTTCTACATGATTTTTTTGAATGACGTAGGACAGTTAAATAGAAAACGGAAAAAATATGAATATATGATATCTCTCGACCATTAAAAGATGAGAAGATAGAATCGGGTGGAAATAAAAATAATAAAAAGAATTTGATGTTTTCTTAATAAAAAGTGAGAGTAAAAAGACTTTTTATTGGTTTTTAATACTGTTTAAGGTCGAAGAAAAACCCTAAAATCTTTATTTTTGCTGATATCTTTAAATTTTGGGAAAACTAGTAAAAAAGCTAAAATGAAAATGAAAAAATAATACTCTTGTGAAGTTTTATAATTGTTTATCACATGAATTTTTCAATATTTTTGTGTGTTATCAAATGTGAAAATACTATAACTTTTCAGTTTTCATCTGAAACTGACGTTCTAGAAATGAGCAGGATGAAGAACTATACTATAGTTTAGCTAACGATATTTGTAACTTTATAAAATAGCTACAAACTCTGTTGATATAGGCAAATACTACATAAAATCACTGATAAACTACATATACTACTAACTCCGACCAAATAGTTCAAATGCACAAAAATAGGAACGAGAAATTGGCTCAAATTCAGAAAATCTCGGTTGTTCTATACCTATGAAACTGTTTGTTCTGCTGAAAAATAAAATAATAACCTGAATATCCTATCAAAAACCTACCAAAAAACAGCAAAATGTTTTTTTTTTGCCACTCAAATCTATAAATCAACTAACTAGCAAACTACAATGTTTGATTTTGATCCAATAGAAGAGAAACAAAAGAGAAAACAGCGAAATAATGGACATTCTGGCAAGAAATGTAATGATAACACAAAGAATTGATGGTCTTATCAGTTCATTTGGGAAGATCACAAATCGATTTTATCTTTTCTATTTTATATTACCATGTCAATTCTGGTATTATTGCACTTTTTCGCCTTTTAAAGTCACATGTGTCAGAAAGAGGGAAAAACATTTTTTTTTTTTTTGAAAAAATAGAAATTTGACACCTAGGAGACAAATATTGACAATAAATTATTACCCTTCGTTTCTCCCAAATTTATTTTTGAGTGAAAATAATTCAAGTGTTTTTTTTCACTGAACAAAACGTGGTGTGTGCTATTGAAAAATTGAATTTTTATTTTCAGAAATGATACATGTTTATCACATGACATGTGTTTACGATTTATTTGAAGTGTCATCTACAAGGTCTTCAAAGGCGGTGTTTCATATTTTTGTTGTTGTGAAACACGAAATAGTTTTTAATATTTTGCGGGAAATTGATAAAGAATTTTTGATTGATGTGAGGATATAACAAAAATTGAGATCAGATTCTGAAGAGATCTTTTCAAATATAATAGGGGATTTCTGACCCTAAGAAAGACAAGAAAGATTTCAAAACTTCAATGAGAATTATCAAAATCAAAACCAAGCTGTCATTTCTGCCAACAATATCTTCTATATCAGATATCCAGATCTGAAGATTATCTGATCTGATAAGCTTGTCTGGCACCCTTGTTTCATTCAGACACCCTGTGTTTGGAACCCCTCGCTACAGTGTAGAAATTGAACAAGAACATTTCAGTAGATCAAAAAAAAAATTGGGGTCTAGAAAAGTTCAATTTTGTTTTAAATCAACCAAAAAAATGTGTAAAAGCTTGAAACTATGGTTGAAAATTCTCATTTGTTGTTTCAAGGTTTTTTAATTTCAACACTAGTTGTGAAATTTATTATTCCCAGACCTCCCAATTTTTTCACCTAATGAAAGATAATTTTTTTAATTCGTATGAGGTAGTAAAACTTCGACCATGTTTCCGAACATCCAAAAAAATTGAATTGACAATAAAAAGTAGTTATAATCATAAATAGATTGTGCTTCTCACAAAAGAGACAGCAATATTCAGACGGTTTTTCATAATTTTTTTTTAAATTTTTTTGATCCATTTGAGTTTTTGAACAGTTATGTCCAGTTTGATCGGACTCGAGGTACCCAAACGTCTAGGAAAAATTTCTGAACCCTACTCGGTTTTTTATAGGGGTCCCATTGAACTAGAAACACCCAAAAATTAGGTCATAGTGTTAAAAAAAAAATCAAGATCTGAGTGTGAGGAAATTACCATATGAACTAGAAAATTATTCAAAATTATGGTGCAGAGATGAAAAACTTATTTTTCAAAAACACTTTGTGGACCCTTATTGGAACCTTCATATTATTTCGGGACTCCTATGAAAGAATAGAGCCCCCCCCCCACACCTAGGAATAATGCAGACAATTTATTCAGAAACCGGTTAACTATTTTTTTTTGACGAGATCAAAAAAAAGCACACACATATTAAAATCAGAAAAAAACCCAAAAATTGTTGTCAAGAAGGAGTTAAAGTGGATGAAACACGATCATGCTTCGTATTTTTCGAAAAATGGGTGGCGGAGGGCTTGAGAGGCCGACAATCTACGAGCCGGGTCCCAACAGAGAAGCTTGGAGAGCAAGTTCTGAAAATGAATCGATATAATTTCAGGTTGAAAACAATTTATGACTTACCACAAATTGAATAATGTCTTTTTTATAAACTCCAATCTCGTTCTGAGTGAAGCAATTAATATTTTTGGAATTTATTCCAAAGTGCTTGAAGAGTTTTGCTTTCACTTTTCTCGGATTCAATCTCACCGAATTTTCGAGAAATCCAAATTCTGAAAAAAATCATGTGATTGAAATAAAAAAAAAGATAAATTTGCTCACCTTCTGGGTTCACTATTGGCACATCAAAAAACTTGAACAACTCAACGATTTGGTGAATATCACCACTTGTCGAGAACAAACACGCGCCCGTGTATATTTCGATTCCAACGACGCCTGAAAAATATAGAGATTTTAGAGATTTTTTAGCGAATTGAAGTTACTTTCTGAGAAAATTTCCACATATGAATAGACATTTTGAGGTTTTGAGAATTTGTGAGACATTTTTAAATTTTTAAAATATTTTTCTTATGACTGTGAATTATTTGAAAAGATTTTTCGAGTTTGAATACTATTTTTTTTCCTGAAAATACTGTATAATTTAGAATTGTGACAGTGTGCTTTCGAATCAATGTATCTACTTGAAACTTTTACAGAAAATATACTAATACATAGCCAAATCTACAATGCTTTTCGAAAAAAATTTTTTTTGTCACATGGTGCATCAAAAAGGGGCACTTCGACTCTATTTTCAGTAAAAATAATATTAAAACTATAATTTTTGGTTGAAAAAAACCTATGTTTCTGACAACCCAGAGGACCATTTTGGCGATAAAAAAACGATTTCCAAATTTCATAGGAAAATAAAATGAAAACAACATTTCTGATGTTTATTCTTCTAGATTCAGAAGTACATAAATTGGGATACTTTGTTGATATCTTCGAACACAATTGTGTAAAATATGTGGGCAAACGGACTAATTTGAGCTGAGCTGTGACTATATTTCTTCAATTAGCTTCAGTAAATTTTTAAAGCTTTTCTAAACGGACTGTATTGAACCACGATATAACTTTCAGTACTATTTTGTTTTTCAACAAATGAATATCAGAAATAGTATTTAAGGTTTCTAGTTTTTTCAGGAAGCTGTTTATAAAAATTGGAGCAATTTTCTGATACCTTTGGGTACAATTATAAAACATATGCCCCCAAACGGACTATATTGAGCAGAGTTATGACGATATCTTTTAACTAATTAACTCACCCATCGACCAAATATCGATTTTCTCATTAAACGGGTTGCCCATCAAAACTTCTGGAGCTCGATATTCTCTTGTTTGAACATTATCACTTGGCTTGCTGACACGTCGACTGAGACCGAAATCAATGAGAACCGCCGTATATGTCCGATCTTCATTGCGACGAAGCATGATGTTTTCCGGTTTGACATCAGCATGCATTATTGGATCATCAAGGCTGGCCAGAAAATCGAGAGCGGTGAAGATATGTTTGAGGACCATTCGAACTTGATTGAGATTGAATCGTGTGTAATGCAATACTGACTTCAATTCAACATGAAGATGCTCGTAGATGATGAAGCTGTGCTCTTGGTACACGAAAAATGCGATCATCTTCACAAAATATTTTGCACGATCTCCAATATCAGCTCGGGTGTGAATGAAATCCATAATCGCATATTCCCTTCTCGCCCAACGCTTTTGTCCTCGAACATTTCCAAACATTTTCGCAACTTGGGTTGGGTTCTCGTCTGGATTTGTATCGAGCTCTTGTTTGACTTTGTACACTTTTCCAAACGCACCATATCCCAATTTGCCGATAACAGTATATCTAAATTCGAAAAAAATGGTTTGAACACAGTTTAAAAAAAAAATTTTCTATGTAGGTCACAAACCTGCAACTGTCGATGACGTCATCAGCTTTCAATGTGTGAAAACAAACATATCTATCAAAAATTTCCTCATTTTTGCAGGATGCCAAGTTGATTTCTTGGTGCATACTCCAGGAAATGGTTTGTTCTGCGATCGATCCATAATAAAGCTAAAAATTCTTCTTTTTTTTTTTTGAGACCTTCTGGTTGAATCTCGGCTCAAGCTGGTCCGTTTGATACCCTTACTTACAAAATAAACACCAATTTAAATTAATATCGAAATTAAAAAAAAAATGATTTTTCAACAAATTTTAGGATTTATTGACACGTTTTCTGTGGAATTTTGGAGTATATAAAGCAACTTTGAGCTGGTTTAGAAAATTTTGAATTTTCACCACTTTTTCAGAAAAAAAACCTAGAAGTTCGAAAAACCTTTCTTGGGCCAACAGATTAGAATGAACTGACTAAAAGAACCGTTAAAATTACTAAGAAATTTTTTTTTCTCTCTCTGTGTCTCTCTATCTCTATCTCTGTCTTTGTCTCTGTCTCTCTGTCTCTCTGTCTCTCTGTCTCTCTGTCTCTCTGTCTCTCTGTCTCTCTGTCTCTCTGTCTCTCTGTCTCTCTGTCTTTCTATCTCTCTATCTCTCTATCTCTCTATCTCTCTGTCTCTCTGTCTCTCTGTCTCTCTGTCTCTCTGTCTCTCTGTCTCTCTATCTTTCTATCTCTCTATCTCTCTATCTCTCTATCTCTCTGTCTCTCTGTCTCTCTGTCTCTCTGTCTCTCTGTCTCTCTGTCTCTCTGTCTCTCTGTCTCTCTGTCTCTCTGTCTCTCTGTC
>LR549273.1:0-13873 GCA_900536415.3 Caenorhabditis sp. 38 MB-2015 | reverse complement strand
CAGATTTTCAATCCCAACTTGGTGATTTGTTTATGATTCTAGGATTCATAATGATTTCCTGCTTCTGAATTCTGGAGCTTGTTAAATTGAGCACATGAGCATTTTCCCCCTGAATTCTCATTTGAGTATTTGAGCTTCTGAGGCCTTTGCTTCAAACTATCAGCTTCTAGATTCCGGCTCTTTAAGAACATCATACAGGCTCCATGGACTTCCGAAGATTCAGAATTCTTCAAACCTGAATTTCTGTCTTCTAGATGAGTTGATCATAGTTATGTATACATCTTGTTGCACATTGTGCATTTTACACCAGATGACAAGAACCCCAATAAATTATTGATTTTCGCGGGTTCTTCTGAATACCATTTTATGATAGCTATAAAAGAGGGAGCCTAACTATATTATAGAAACATGCCGACTTCTGAATCTCGCAATTTTGAGAATCCTAAGGGGTTTCTGAAGGATTCAGGGATTCTTGAAACAAACAAGGAATCTGATTTTCCATAGGGAATCTGACATTATTTTTTTCTGAATCCTTTCCTTGAAATGATCAACTTCTGGAAATGTGCTCCAGAAATCTGAAACATATGAATTTTTCAACGATTCTGGATAGCTTATCCTGGCTTCTGAATTCTGAATCCAGAACAACAGCCAAGTCTTCAGATTCCAGAATCTCTCAAATCTGAGGTCATTTTCTAGATATTCTTATGGAATCCAGATTCTTAGCCCTGAATTTGTGATCCATCCAATGATTCTAGAATTCATAGCGATTTCCTGTATTCTGAAATCTGGAGCTCGTGAAATAGAGCACTTTCATTGAATTCTATATCCTGTATCTAAGCTCCGCCCCTTTCTCGCGCGGTGGCAATAAGCTCCGCCCCTTTATCTCATCAAAAGTTTACCATTCTTATGGGCAGTGGAGCACATTTTTTTGTTTATAGATATATTTTTGCTTTTTTTTTGCATTGGAGCAAGTTTGTGCTCTTTAAATTTCAGATTTTTCTTATCTCTTTTTTTCAGATCAAAAAAAAATGCAACCAATCGCGGTGTGTGGGCTCAAAAATTGCTTTGCACTTTTTTGCGACCTGAAAAGTTTTGCGATGCACCTGTATAAAGATCACGAAAGACTATGGTTCCCAGAGACTGATGTGAGTTCATTTTTGAATTCTGAATCCTTTTTTTGAAAACTTGCGCAAACTTTGGAGCATTTTATGTAGAATCCGTGAGCTCAAAAGCGGTCAAAAATGAAACAGGAAGTAGATAATTAGTGACAATGAGGATGGCAACTTGTTTGACATGACATGGTGCAAAAAACTGTCAGAGGATAGGAAATTGAGCACGAAGTGACAGAGTTGGTAGATAAGATAAATCAGATCCTAGTACAGAGAAAAAAGGTGCTTTAGAAGCTCAAAAATGTTTATAATTGCACATTGTGCACATTTTACACATTTTCGGTAACCCTATAAACAAATCATTTATGTATTTACCTTTTTAAGGGATATTTGATTAATTTCAGGTGATCTCAGGTTTTTTAAAGCTTATTCCACTGATTTTTGGTCTATTTTTGGCCTATTTTGAATTATTTTCAGATACTTACAGTACCTTTTTGACCTTTTTCAACTGATTTTAAGGTTTTTTCAACTAGTTTTCAGAGTTTTCCGGGTAACTTCGGTCATTTTTGAAGCTTTTCAGGTTAAAAAACCTCATTCTGACTGTTTTTGAGTCATTTTCGGCTAATTTTCAGTGATTTTAGGCCTTTTCCAACTCATTTTCGGGTTTTCAGGATATTATCTATCATTTAAAGAGGTTTCAGGTCGTTTTTAGGTCAATATTCAGGGATTTTTGATAGTTTTCAGGTTGTTGAACTCATTTTCAGATGATTTCAGATAATTTTGAGATCGTTCCAGATAATTTTGGGTTGTTTTAAAGTGAACTTTTGATCATTTTTAGGTCATTTCAGCCAATAAACCTTGACAAACTCTGAAAATCAATAAAAAATATGGGTGGTCCACAGATTCCTCCGATTGAAAAATTTGCGCAAGGGTTTTTTTGGTAAACAATAGGTTTCAAGGTACCTTCAAAGGCACCTTCCAGATTTTTCTTGAAAAACTTGAGCAACTTTGAAAGAGCATTTTTCGTTCTTTTTGAGCACATCTCAACCTAATCTCCCTCAGAAGCTCCAAAATGTTTATAATTGCACATTGTGCACATTTTACACCCTTTCGCGCATTCCTTTTGATCATAATTTACATATGATTGGCACACTGAATTTTATAAACAAATATCAAAGAATGATATATGTATAATTAATGGGTTTCTTCACATATGGTGCAATATGTTCTTCTTTTTCTGTATTTTTTTGGGACCTAAAATAGTGCTTTTTGGTATATCTCATTTTCGTGTTTATAGGAACCTAATAACCCTACCTTGAATACCAATAAATATCTGATTAGACCCTAGAAATCTTTGGCTTGAAAATTTTTTCATGAAGTTTAGGAACAATACAGTACCCTTAGGTGATTTTCAGATCATTCAAGGTTATTTTTAAGTAATTTTCAAGTAATTTCAGGGACTACTGTAGGATCCAAATGTGCTCTAGGTCACGTAATTTTCAATTTTCAAGCAAAAATGCTCCAAAATCAAATTTGAGCTTAAATTTCCTAGAATGATCTTGAACGATTCCGAAGTCAGTTTTAGTCGAAGCTTTCTGAATTTAAATTTGAGGTTTATAGGGAGGATTCAGGGTATATATGGTTACTATAAGAATCAAAACTCCGAAAACCAAAATTCAGAGCAGTATTTTGGTCCTAAAAATGCACAATTGAATTTCCTGTGCCGATTTGTTTATAGGGTTACCGAAAGGGTGTGAAATGTGCACAATGTGCAATTATGAACATTTTTGAGCTTCTAAAGGATCTCTGCACTAGGATCTGATTTATCTTATCTACCATCTCTGTCACTTTGTGCTCAATTTCCTATGTTCTGACAGTTTTTTGCACCATGTCATGTCAAATAAGTTGTCATCCACATTGTCATCAATTATCTACTTCCTGTTGCACCGGTTTTGAGCTCACGGGTTTTATACAAAATGCTCCGAAGTGACTTCAAAAAAGCTCAGAATCAACAAAAAAAGGCCGATCCCTTGTTAGCAGGTTTTTGGGGTCCAAATCGGTCCAAATCTAATACCTGTTTATATCATTTGATAGAATTTTTCACGCTGATCAATATCCTGTATCTAACTTTTGTTGAGCCCCACGCAGAAAGCTGAAAATTGAGCTCGAACTTTGCTCTGAAAACTTGAAATATCTCTTCGAAATTACATGTTTTCAGTAGAATGAGAGTACTATAAGGTTCTTTGACATGAAAAAAACGCTGGAAACATGAAAAATCATGAAATTCACTCTAATTTTACAAGGTTTTGTATAATTTTCTGAAATGTAAATTTTTGAATTTCAGTTAAAACCCGCCACAACCTGTAATTGGAAAAATTGTAATTTGCGATTTCACAAATCAGAAAACTACATGAAACACTGCAAAAAGGATCATATGTCACAAATCCATCTTCCTAGTAAGTTCTCGGGTCCCCTCGGGTTACTGTAGTTCCCAAGGAGTACTGTACCTTTTTCCAGAAGCCATTCAACCAGTGGAAAAGAAGCAATACATCAAGAAAAAGAAGTCTCAGAAAAATCTGCGATGCATTTTTTGCAACGCAAAATTTTCGAGAAATTTTCATCTGGAAAATCATAAAATGAGAAATCGTGAGTTTTAGGGATATGGATTTTCAGATTTCGAAAAAAAAAGTGATTTTCAGATTTGGAGCAAGTCAAGAAAGCTGAAATTGCGATGAAGAACTACGAGGAGATTGAAAAAGTGAAGAGCAACATCAAAATTGAGATTCTTAAATGATTTTGCTCATTTTTCGAGCGGCTCAATAAAAATATGAAATATTGATTTTCGAATTTCAGAATCTCTCTGAATCTGCCCCTGATTTTTCTGAATCCTTTGCTCAAAATGATCAACTTCTAGAAATGTGTTCCAGAATCTGAAGCACCTGAATTCTGCAAGAAAACTTCAGATCTTCTAAATTCTGAATTCAGCAAAGAAGTCTAGGCTTCAGATTCGAGACATTCTTAAATCTGAGGTCAATTCTTACAATTAGATTTCTCTATGGGATTCAGAAGTTTGGCACTGAATTTGTGATTCATTCCAAGATTCTGGGTTTCAGGAGCTCGTGAAGTTGAGCACTTGAGCATTTTTCCCCTGGATTATTATTTGAGTATTTGAGCTTCTGAATCCTTTGCTTCAAACTATCAGCTTCTAGATTCCGGCTCTTCAAGAACATCATACAGGCTCCATGGACTTCCGAAGATTCAGAATTCTTCAAACCTGAATTTCTGTCTTCTAGATGAGTTGAGCATAGTTATGTATACATCTTGTTGCACATTGTGCATTTTAAACCAGATGACAAGAACCCCAATAAATTATTGATTTTCGCGGGTTCTTCTGAATACCATTTTATGATAGCTATAAAAGGGGGAGCCTAACTATATTATAGAAACATGCCGACTTCTGAATCTGGAGTTTCTTAGAATCCTAATGGATTTCTGGAAGATTCAGAGATTCTGTAGCCAAAAAAGGAATCTAATTTTCCCAAAGGGATTCTAAAAATAGTACTAGAAATTGAGATCAGGTTCTTGCTTTCAAACAGGTGAATTTTTCGAGGATTCTGCATAGAATTCGAATTCTTACAATACTCCACAGAATCCATTTTGAGCCCAACTAATTTCTGCACGTGCTCATTGCCTCCAAATCCATAAATCAAGTGCGCAAAAAGCCAAATGCACAATGTGCAATTTTTCACCGCGCACTTCAGTGGAAAAGTGCATGTACTTTATTCAAAAAAAAAATGCAAAAAAAAAAACCAACAAAAAAAAATTTTTTTTTTCGACGTGAGGTGGATTCGAACCCCCGACCTCTTGACTACAACGCATGTGTGTTATCCACTAGACTACGGAGCCTAATAAATGCGACAAACCAAATCAGCACCCCATTTGAGAAGATTCACATTAGCACTGATTTGGGTCCCATTATTGTTGAGTTTCACATTTGTCAAAATTGACGCCTCCCTGAAATATTTTGTACTTCTCTCGGAGTAGAAGAGGAACCTACTTCTCATCCAAACTAACATTCGTCGAATTTACACGAAAATCTCGAATATAAGGTCGAACACTACAATTATGACGAACAACAACGACAATTTCGAAGGTATTCTGAATCAAAATTCGGAAAAATGCTCATTTTCTAAAGAATATTCTTACCGTCCACCCATCAGAATCCAGCTCTCCGGTGAACTTTTCGACATGTGAAGTTCCTTGTTCAAAACAGGCCAAATTTGAGACCCCCAGAACATTATGATCCCTAAAATAGGTACTCCTTTTTTTTTCGTAAAAAGGTTCTAACTAGAACCTACCGTACATCCGCCTCGAGGTAGTATACTTTAGAACACCATAATTGATCATAATTCAGGCATGTTATATTGGTTTGAAAGTTGAATATTGTAAGGTGGTAGAAGGGCAAAAATAGGAAAAATATCAGGATTTTTAGAAGAAAAAAAGACATTTTTTTTTAGTAAAAATGAAGGGGAAATATGATTTGTTACAACATAGACAGTTTAAAAAAATCTAATATTGAAAAAAATGATGGGATTTTCGATTTATATTGAAAAAAAATGTTCCAATGATAAGAATGTTGAATTTTAGAGTACTGTACTCTATCATGGTGGTACAGTAGTCCTGACCGAGTCTACAGTAACCCATCGGGACCATATTTTCTCAAAAGAGTTGTTTTTCGACGTTTTTGCTCGTTTTTAAACTATTTTTGGAAAGTTTGAGGGATTTTAGAGTCGTTCTTTGAGCATTTTATTGTAGTCACACAAACTCCAGATTACTGTACTTAGTCTTAGTAGTAAGACTAAGTACAGTAATCTCTTGAAAATCATATTGATTTAGAGATTTTCAGGTCTTTTTCAGACTTTGTTTTGTCGTTTTTGAACAATTTTAGGTTAATTTTTGGTGATTTTTAAGTCATTTTCAAACTCTCGGTTTGTGTACTGTAGTCACATGAACTCGAGAGTACTGTACTTCATCATGGTGGTACAGTAGGCCTTATTGATACTGTAGCTCTTCAGGATCATGGTGCATAGTATATGACCGAGTCTTGTCAGTGGTTCAGAAAATACCAAACTACAGTAACCCATTGGGAAATTAGGTAACTTATAAGTCATTTTTCATTGATTTAGGGTGTTTGAAGTTATTTTTGGCTAAATTCTGATGATTTTTAGGTGGTTTTTAGACTTTTGAAGTTTTTTTTTTCACCAATTTTAAGTCATTTTTTGGTGGTTTTAGATTCAAGGAATGTACTTCTGATTTTCTATGTGTCTAATGGTTACTGTAGTCATATGAACTCTAGAGTACTGTATTTTAGTACTACAGTAGTCCTTATTACATGGTACATGACTGTATCCATACCTTGACAGTGGTTCAGGAAAAAAACTAAACTACAGTAACCCATTGGGATTTTAGATAGGTTTAAGTTATTTTTTATTAACTTAAGCTGTGTCATGTTATTTTTGGTCAAATTCTAGAGATTTTCAGGTTTTTTAAAGTCATTTTTGACCAATTTTAGATCAGTTTTTGGTGATTTGAGTTATTTCTGGCTGATTTCTGATGTTTTTCAAATCGTTTTCAGACTTTTGAGGTGATTTTTGACCAATTTTAAGTTAATTTTCGTTAATTTATGATGAGTTTCAGGTAGTTTTTAGACTTTTAATGTTGTTTTTGACTAGTTTTTTCGGTCAAAATTCCCTTGAAGGTTTTACTATTTAATTTGAACACAACTTATTTTTTGGTGCCACTCCCCTTTAAGATCAACTTGCCCATTGCCTTGAGATAGATCTTTTTCTTTTTTGTCATAGAAATTCCATAAAAACCTCCACTCACCTTGTGTATCCAAACCGGCCATCAACCTGCGAAAACTGTCTTCAGTCTTGTCCATTATTTTCATTTTCAAAGTGTTCAATGGCTCCCAATTCAATTCCTCTACCAAACAGTTATCCAACTTTTGTCTAGATGTTTCCAAAATTCGAGTTCCATCTAAATATAATTTTAATTGGGTCTCAAAAATCAATGATTTCACCATTTATTAAAACACTCATCATTCGATCGTCTTCATCCTTTTTCGTTCTTTGGACGACAAATATAATGACAATTAAAGAAATTATAAAAGCTGCTAAAACTATCAGCCAATATAACCGACAATCTTTCTTTACATTTGGTGGATTATCAGAGTACTGCATATATAACCACCAAATGAATGCGATGGTTAACCCAAATATAATGCAAGAAGAAGACAACACGAGCAGTATCTTATAAACATCGTCTCCAGATTCGTGTGTCATTCTGTTTTATATACTATCAATTCAGATTATAAATTTTTTGACAAATAAAAATAACGAGACTCTTCGATAATGTTCTATTTGTTTTAGCCACGAAAAATGTCACGTTTTTTTCAAAGTATCGTCTTTAAAAAAAAAAATTCTGGGAGTAACCTGAACCGTTTTGTCCTGTTTTGACAAGGGAACCACATGATGGTGTTAACCGACTTTTGAAAGAGACCTATACAATTCGATACAGTTTTTTATGCTGATCAACATCCCGCTTCTAACTTTTGCTGAGTCTCACTCTGAAAGCTGAAAATCGAGATTTTCCGTTTTTCCCAAAAACATCAACAGGGAATAAAAATGCTGAAATCGAAGCAAATTTCACAAACTTTACTGGATCTGGTGTGATTTTTTATTCTCTACACATTTGAAATCATACAGGGTGCGATTGAATTACCCGTAGTGGCCTTTTCCATTGTTAAAAAACATATCCGTGCTATTTTTTCTCATCTATTTGGTTAATTTATTAGTTTCAGTTGTCATTGATCGTTTTAGAAAGTTTCATGGAAATCGAACTCGTTCTGGATGTCTGACGCCAAATTGAATCGTAGCACTTTCCTACTCAAATTTACGCAACTCAATAAAAACTGACTTCTGTTTTTTCAGGCATAAATAATATTTTTTTGCCAACCACTATCACTCTATAAGTTCTTTCAGGTAGAACTAAATTTTGCGCTGAATCCAGCAAAAAAATATAGAGCTGTCCACGGAGCCTCTGAATCCATGAAAATCATGGTTTTCGGTCCTCATCCAAAAAATGGCGATTTTCACACTTTTTCGCGAAAAAGTACCAAAAAAAGTATCGCGTAGGAGGTAATTTGGGCTAATATGCGTGTTTTGAACGTTTTTGTACGTAAAAAAATTTCATACGAAATCCTCTCAATCGAGTTATCAAGATTCTTGTTACTACGGGTAATTCAATCGCACCCTATAATATCAAAAACCAAATGCAAAACAAGCTCAATTTACTGAAAAAACTGAAAATTCTAAAATTTGTCGAGTTTTTCAATGTTTTCACGAAAATTTAGAGGTTTTTTCATTATTTTCCTCGTTTTTGTTGACATATTTTTTTGCACTTTCAAAAAACTTATTTTTCTAGCGTTTCAGTCGGGTTTTTGTGAAAATGAATGTTCCCAGCGTTCTTTTCATGCCAAAGAACTTTTTAGAAATATTCCAAGTTTTCAGAGCGAAATTTGAGCTCAATTTTCAGCTTTCCGCGCAGAGTTTTGTGAAAGTTAGAAGTAGGATGTTGATCAGCATGAAAAACTGTATCGAATGACATATGTTTCATTCCGAAGTTCGTTATAACCTTTTTGCATCTCCCTTGTCAAAAAATATCAAACAACAGTAATCCATTGGGGTTTTAGGTGATTTATAAGTCATTTTTCATTGATTCGGGGTGTCTAAAGTTAGCTTTGCTCAATTTCTGGTGATTTTGAGATCGTTTTTACACTTTTTTGGTAGTTTTTGACTAACCTTAGGTCAGATTTTAGTGATTTTAGAGTCATTTTCGAAGTTTTAAATATGTACTATGAATTTAGGGTCTAATAGGTCCACAGTACCTAACCGTTTTTCATTATCAGAAGTTCAGAAAACTAAAAAACTACAGTATACTTCAAGGGTTATTTATGATCAAAATCTAGGTTCAGGTCTTTTTCGACCAATTTCAGGTGATTTTTTTCTCTGAAAATCCCCAAAAATCATTTATTAAGGACACTGCAAATGATCACACTCAACCCCGAAAATCATAATATGATTAAATCGATCCCTTTCCCATTGATCAGCTGACAATACACCTTTATTTTTTATCATCACTTCGGTTGTGACATTCCAGTTTCTGAAAATCATCATAACTTGGCTGAAAATGATCCGTTTGGTCCCAAAAACAGGGGCACTTTTCTGATATTTTTGGGTCTAACTGTCCAAAATTTGGGGCCAAATAGACTATTTTGAGCCGGACTAACTTATGCTCAACATATACATCTTTTTGATACGGTATGTAGTCCAAAATATTTCCGGTAGTTGTGCAATTGTGCCGAAATCCAATGATTATCTCAAAGTATGGCTAAAACAAAAATATGTCCTGGATCAAACCAGGGCCCGTACCAAACCAAGATCGGTCTTCAATTCCCGAATCGATCGAAAATGCGGGGCCGCCGCGCCATCAAAGCATAACCTCTCGGAAACCCCCAAATTGTCAGAGCCACTAATTAAAAACTTGTGTGATTTTGAGTAAAAAAATTGACTCTGACTCACTACCAGCCATCATCTTCGACATGGAATGCTATCACACACCATCGTTGCTCAAAATTCAGGCAGATTGGGATGGAATCAAAGTGGAATAGGGTGGTTTCAGAGGATTTGATGAAAATGTAGAGAAGGAGCAGGATTCCGAAGAGCATTTTTGTTGGCCAGAAGAATGAATTTTCTGGTGTTCATATGATTCGGACATAAAATTCCCAGACACATAAAAATGTAGGAGGTTCCAAATTTAGTCCCAGAATTATAATGAGATGCTCGTGTAACTACCGTAATTTTAGAAATGACCTGAATAAGACCGGGCCGGATTTTCATCGGGTTCAGAAAAAAAAGAGCAAGATTCTGGAGAGCATTTTTGTTAGCCAGAAGAATGAATTTTCTGGTCACATGATTTTGAAGCAAAGTTCTTAGACACATAAAATATGTAGGAGGTTCAAAATTTAGCATAGAGTTTGGCATGAGTCATTTCTGGGTATTTATAATTTCAATAAAATAAAACGAAAACTGTGAAAAAAGTTTAGGAAATTGGGAACCGTAACTCGGCATCTGGAAATAAAAAAAACTGGCTTTTGAAGAACGTTCCAAAACGTCATGTTGGAACATATTAACAAGAAGTTTGGTGATATTCTCGGTGATCCAGAAAGTGGCAGATTCTCTCATTTTTTGGATCCAATCTTTTCTTGTAGTTTCCATTTTATTGATATCGATTTGAAATGGATTGATCATGTTCTAAATTTATATCAAAGCCGAAATTGGCAAATATCAGTGAAAAAAAAACAACTCACCCGCATTATCATCATTTTTTCCTCAACCACACTTTTATCAATATCCAACTTCTGTTGTTCCGCAACTAAACTAGACATATCATTTTTCATTTGATTAACATTTTCCTTGTAAGAGCATTCTTTTTTTATACCCCTAAAACAATGAAACTTTGTCAAATGCTCCAGAAAGTTTAGTAGAACGTTTTCGCTTGAAAACAAGTCAAAAACCACATTTCTCAAATGGATTTTCAAAACAAAAAAAAATGAGAAAGATTTTGAGCCGAAAACTCCTCGAATTTGCCGGAAATTGTTCAAAAACGACTTACAAATTACTTAAAATCCCTTTGGGTTACTGTAGTTTGGTATTTTATGAATCACTGACAATTCATTCTGTTTCATTTTCTAAAAAAAATGAAAATGGAAAAATTCCAAAAGAAATTACATATCGTCTCCAATTTGTCCCAAAATCAAATTTTCGATTTTCAAAAAAAAAACATTTTTCGTGACCCTTTTTATTGAAAAGATACCTAGAAAAATCTAGTTATTTCTAAAACGTTCATCGATTTTTATGAGTTTGGTCGTTTTAATTGTTTTTGCCATTATTTTGGGCATAATCACTGCAGTTTTTTATAAACTCGGAAGAGTGATACCAAGAAGCTCCAAAAGTTCATTGATTTGGATATCAATTTTGACTGTTTTTATTGTTATACTTTTATATATTATTATTGCTGTAAATATAACTGAATATAATGTAGGAGAAGAGAAATTGGATCACATTATTGAGGGTAAGTACTCAGGGGCTAATCGGCTGCGGAATAGCAGTGCTGCTTTTAGTAGCAGCGATATAGCATCATTGCTCTAATTACAGCTGCGCTGCCTCTTTGCTGCTAGGCACATTCATGTTTTTTATTAGATATAGCAGCGCTGCGGTACCGCGGCTACACATTGTTTTTTTTTGAAAATGAGCAGCGGCAATGTAGCAGCTCTGCGGCGTAGTGTTGAACTTCGATACGCCATTTCACAGACAGATTTTTTACTTTTATTTTTCCCAAAATTTTTTTTATTTTTTTTCCGTTTTGATCTGTTTTACGCTTGGCTAACAGCAATACTGAGAAAACTCAAATGATTCCGAGTCAAGAATCGATGCAGAGGGCAGCATAAAGGATGATGTCGATTCAGATGAAGATGTGAGCGAAGAAGCTTCGAGTGATGAGTCATCTCAACATTCTGAGGATGTGAATTCGGATAATTCAGGTAAGAATTCATTGTTTAGAGTTTCAAGATATTGACAATGATATTGACCGAATACCAGATGATTACGATATGAATGAGGAAATAACGGAGTTCGTTATCAAATCATTGCTGAGTCAATCACTTGGAAAAGATTTGGAAAATTTAATCAACAAAGCTATCAGGAAACGTGTGAGCGGAATGAGAGTAAGTGGTCTTTTTTTTAAATGTTTTTTTTGTATCATAAAATGATTTTAGGTTGACGAAAGTTTCCAAAAAATGAAAGAATATTATTCAAAAGTTCACTCAGCGACTTGTTATCAGTGCAGCGAATGTGGAAAAGTGGTGAACTTGAGAGCCAAAACTTGTCGGAATCCTCGATGTGATATATCAGGGTACTTTTTTTTTGATTATATCTTCAAATCTGGTGCGGACTTTATTTGGTTGATTGTAGCAGGAGATAATGGTACCGTGGTTCTCAAAAGACGCGACGTGAGTTTTAGGCTTTCATGAAAAGTAAACAAATATTTTTTATTTGGACGAAGCTCACGAAAAGCCTTACCAGATGCGTAATTTAATTTGTTTTCAAACTGTTATTTTTTGTTTTGTTCCTAATAAACTGTGTTGATTTGAATATATTCTCAGTCTAATACTAAAGCAATACGTCAATAGATTCAACAAACGGCTCCACGATTGCTCACGTGTTTTTTGATTGGCTCCTTTTAATCGCGAAACCACTGCTACCCTGCTGCTACAACCAGTTTTTCTTTGATAGCAACAGTTGCTAACTGCTGCTGCAATTTTTCTCACCAAAAATAAACTGCTGCTACACGCTGATACAAGCTGCTAGATTTGTAGCAGTTGCTGCTCACTGCCGCGAAGGCGATTGATTTTTTTTTCGCAAAATGTAGCGGCTACCGCTCATTGCTGCCACAATTGTAGCAGCTGATGCTGCGTGCTGCTACAGTTTGTAGCAGCGCTGCAGCGTCCCAGCCGCAGCACTGCTGCAAACTAGCGTAGCGGCACTGCTGTTCCGCAGCCGATTAGCCCCTGAGTATATAAAAAAAAGAAGTTTAACCTGTAGTTCGTGGAATATCTTTTTCTAGGAACGATCCCGCTCGTCAAAAGTTCTAAAACTCAATTGGATGAACACCCATTTGCGAATTTGTTCTGGATAGACTTAAAATACTCGAAAGAGAACATTGGTGACCAGGTTGAGGAGGCCATTAAGATGTATCAACAGAATCTTGGATTCTCCCAACTCCCATCTGTAAGTCAAAAAAACTCGGCTGAAAATCTTTTTTTTTTTTTTTGAAAAATCTATTCGAGAAATGTGGTTTTGGACTTGTTTTCATTTAAGAGATTTCATTTTCTCATTTCAGAGCTCAAAATTGCTCATTTTTGGGGCAAAATTGCTTATTTTAGAGCTAACACCAGATCCGATAACATTTGCTGAATTTTTTTCTCGATTTCAGTTTTTTTTTTGAAATTCCAGTTTAGGAAATCGATTAGGAACAGATTGATCAACTTTGCGCCATTTTGATGCATTATGAAATTTTAGCACAAACTAGTATTTGAATTCGAAAAATCCTTCCAGGAAATTTTCTACCTTTCCAACATGACGTTTTGGAACGTTCTTCAAAAGCCAGTTTTTTTATTTCCAGATGCCGAGTTACGGTTCCCAATTTCCTAAACTTTTTTCACAGTTTTCGTTTTATTTTATTGAAATTATAGATTACCAGTTCATATGGCAAATCACTTGCTTCGTTGATCAACCTAATAAGAAATAACATACGTGAATTCAAACATTTCGATTGGCTTAATCTTGATGATGTACCGTATCCATTGTACAATATCCAGTCAACAATGCAACCAATATTGGATAACGTACAGAGTTCTATGAATAATATTAATCAAATGAAAAATGATATGTCTAGTTTAGTTGCGGAACAACAGAAGTTGGATATTGATAAAAGTGTGGTTAAAGAAAAAATGATGATAATGCGGGTGAGTTGTTTTTTTTCACTGATATTTGCCAATTTCGGCTTTGATATAAATTTAGAATATGATCAATCAATTTCAAATCGATATCAATAAAATGGAAACTACAAGAAAAGATTGGATC